>UXGD01000477.1:0-58552 GCA_900474315.1 Torymus auratus | reverse complement strand
TTTCCCTATGATCTTCTATTTTTTTATTGTCTTGGTCGTAAATATTAGTTATATTATTTGATTGCACTTTGTTTTTTTCCTAATTTCTTATTTATTAAATTCCATAGTTATCTAGGATTATTGCCACATTTTTTAAACGTTTTGAAGTCGAATTTGTGTTTGGCATCTTTAATAATCTGATCTAGTATTTTACAATAGTCCCTGTATTTTTTTGCAGATTCACTAGTCGAGTTTCTTTTAAAAATATTATATAAAGTTTCTTTAATTTTACATCATATTATAATTGCGTTTGTGATCCATATCTTTCTAGGAATCATATTTTTTTGTGTTTATTTTGTTGTTGTGCGAATGTTGCCTTCTTAACACATCCATCCACTAGTTCAACTAATAATTCTGAGGCAGAGTTATACATTATACATAAATATTTTTTATCAATAATCATTTACTTAGATTCAAAAACACTCCGTTCAAAAAGCCTTTCTTCAACCACAGTCTCTCATAGCCGGAATAAAAATAATTTCAAACGCTTTGAGCGTGTCGTTTCCCACATAAAAATCCTCCCTCGATACACATAACACACACCTGTTTTCCGCTGCACATCTCTCGTCTCTTTATCTCTTGCGAGTGGCGCGCGAAAATGCAAACGAACCGAGCGCCGCATCGCCAATGAACCGACTACGACTGCTGCAAGAGAGAGAGAAAAGGTGGAAAATAGACACGACACGCTGATGATAATGCAACACGAGCGCATGCGCTATATGCCGTCGCGTTGACTGTGGTCAGGGATTCACCGATAGGGAAAAGATATGCACGTGTCCGCGCTGGGGGGGAAAAGGCATCGATGAGGATGATGCCGATGGTGAGATAACTGTGAGTGTCTCGGCGTTGATAGATGCGACGATAATGAAGTGGTTGCGTCTGGTGTGATTCAAGCTTTGTCTTGAGATTTTCTTACTTAGTGTAACAATTACATAGAAGTAGATGTTGTAGGTTATGGATAATTATATATATACCTAAGCATAAGTAGGTAACCATAAGGATAAAAAGGTTAATCGATTATTTTAATAACACGAGAGGCGATCTCTTGAGGCCACTTGATTCACCGTGAGAATCAATATACAAATCAGAATATTAATTCACATTAGTCTCGCAGCGCGCACATGTCGCAAGTACGTGTACATTACATATAGCCGCGCGCAACTGCAGCCACAGCGGCGGCGCTTAAACATTAAATATTTGAAAAAAGCGTTAACGTCCATTCTAAAAATAAAATTAATAAGCTCTACTCTGAAACGCTGTGTGCGAGAGCGCGCGCGTGTACATGTATATACGCACGAGCGCCTATCTCGGGTGACATACTTTTTGAAATTATCGTTCGCGAGCAAACAGTCGTCCGGTTCGAGAGAAGGAGAGAGGAGAGAAGCTTTTTGCGACGACGGCGAAAAAAGTATAGCAAAAAAGACCTACTCGCAAATATGATATTCCAGCCGTAGTGATTTAAAATATATGTATACTTATATACGCACACACACACATACATGAGTGCGTAGCATAGACTGCTCGTGAATCAAGCGAGCGCGAGTGAAGGCAAATATAATCGAGCCGATTATATCTAAAACGTCGAACGACAAATTTTATTGCACTCGCGAGCCAGCCAGTCAGCCCCGGCGATGTGTGTGCAAAAAGATCGCGCCGCCGGAAAATCATATAATGACGCGTGGTTATCGCGAGTCTGCACGCTCTCGTTTATCTCTCTCCCCTTCTCTCGCTATTATATATATATTATATCACACTGGTAAAATAACCGTGGTGGGCGCGAAATTATCGGTGAAAACATGTCGCACCCCTCGCGTGAATTAACGCGTGAAAAAGACGTATGTTACAGTGTTAAAAGTAGTTTTTTTTTGTTCTTCTCAATCTCCTCGCGCGATCGGTGCACACACGAACATATGATGCGCGCGCGAGAGTGCACGTGCGGCGACAATTGTTTTCAAGGCTGAAAACGGCAGAGAAAGAAAGAGAACCACGTATATTTTTAGAATACGTTGCAGGTTACGCGATGATTTTTGGAAGTATGTGCAAGAGATCTCTCTGTGCGAATACGACGTCGGCGAAGAAAGGAGCGCTTTTGCACTAATGATGCGATAGCGCGATAAAAGTGTTTTACGACATTGCACGGCAAAAGGCGTCTCTCTCTGATGTGTGTACGGTCGTTATCGTATATGAATAACTTCTTTTTTTAACCGCGGTGAAGTATACGATAAGGCCATTTTTTTTTCTTTTCTTTGTTAAATGTATAATAGTTTAACCGCTGGAGTGTGTTCGTGAATTGAAAAATGTCTGATTCCGTGCATTGCAAAGTAAGGAGTTTAAAATATTCTGTAAAAGGCAATCTTATCGAACTCTCCGACACCTTTTTTAGTTTTTCACAATAAAATGCAATTCTTTAGTATAGCGTATAATGGCCAATAGCCTCCATCAATCGTTCCCAGAGAAACGTGCCTAACCTACAAAACGTCTCAATACCGTAACAATCCCCTAAACGTATAGCCCGAAAAAAAAAGAAAATCCACTGCAGCGAAGACAATAAACACATCTCACTCTTTCCCCACGATCTACCCGACACGACGGGGAATCCCGTGGCGCGCCTCGTTCGGAAAAGCTCTCTTTCTCTCGCCGTGCACCGAGGGAATCTTTATCGGGCAAATAATTCCAGCCTCGTTCTCGCTCGCTAGCTCGGGCCGCTAATTACGCAATGATTTATCGCTCAATCAGCTGATATCAAGCGGCGCCGACGCCGCGAATCGTGAAAGATAGCTTGCCGGGAAAACAGCTGTGCGCGCCAGCGCTTGTCGGTGTGTGTTGGTACCGCATGCCTGTCTGAACGTCCCCCCACTACTTGGCTCGCGCCGATTTCTGTTTTTCTCCAGCGCTAACATCACGTTCGTGATTATCTTGCGCATATGCGAGGAGGTGCGCATATAGAGGTGACGAGTCGAGATGTCGCTGGAAAAAATGTTTTTGGAAGAGAATTTCGGGATAAGTGCTGGGTTCTTAAATATGTAAACATGGTTTAGGTTTAGGAGAGGTACAAATGCAACAGATGATCGATCGGTGGTACACGTGGTTTTCGATAAAATTAAGGTTATTTATTATCGTCGCATGACACAATACTGACACAATTCGCTTAATCTTTTTTAATCGATCACGCGATGATAAACGTATACGCGGTTAACATTACCGACACCAGACATGATGTGTAATACGCTATATCATAAACAAGAATGAAAATATAATTTTTTTTTTGTTTTGTTTAATATAGAACGTAATCTATATAAGATTGAACTGATTGGGATATAAATTAATTAAACAATGATGACTAATATCAGTGCCTTACAATATTAATGAGATTACGATCATTACGCATTATTTAAAAAATTGAACAAATAATCAGCAAGCGACAACGCACAGCGAAATTAAAACTACGTAGTAGTAGTAGTATACTTCCATCGTAATCAGCTTTCAGCGTGTATAGCTCACGCTTGCGCATGAGCGCATAACCGAATGGCGCGCAATTCAAACAATCGCTTCCAGGAAAAGCTCTCCTCGGCGAGAACTGCAACAACAGCTCTACGACGTGTATTTTTTCCTACTTACCTATATACATATGTACGCATATACACTCATATACTGCAGAGTACTACAGCTGTTTCATATGCTCGCGCGCTCTACGCTGATTAAGAACCGAGCGTGAAAAAATATAGGCATCGTTTTTCAGAAGGCAAAATTTGCCAGGGCAAATCTCATTAGGATGAGAAACGAGTTTTATGGGGCGGCGTTGCGCATATGCGTTGCGTATAGTACAGGCAGAAGATTACGAGTTCGCTGAAAGGGAGAGAAAAATGGCACAGAAAGGGAGCGAGCGAGATTAATCATCGTCTTAAACATCGCCCTTTCCCTTTTTGTAGGTCAATTGATGAATCGGAAATGGGGTCGTGAAAATTGGAGGAAACGTGGCTGCTTTTGCGCATCAGTGTAATTAAAGAAATAAATGAATAATTTTATATCTTTAATATACTATAACAGCAATGATATAGCTAAAAAGCCAATATGGTAAAACTATATTAATTTAGTGAAATAGCTTGGGCAATTATGACGATGATAATGATTATATATTTGAAATTTGTAATTGCTTTGTGTGCAGCACGACGTAATTTTCCAGATGGTTAGATGAACTAAGTGTAATATGTGAAATAGCGCTGAATCGATAATGCAAGTATAATTAAGATGCAAAAATTCCAGGTAATAGTGCATTAAATTAATCCACGCGAAGTCGGTATATAATGTTCGATTGAGCGCACGTGAAGTTTTAAACTGTAATAGTATGCAGCATGAGTACAAACCGTATGTTTATAAATAAGCTATAATAGTTTTCTAGGTGTTGTTTCGGAAAAGAAAAAATATTCTTTTTCAACTAAAAATGTATATTTTCTAAAAGATGTTACGTCAACTTAAATTGCATTGACAACTGACAATTATTAATAAACATAATGGTGTTTATTCTTTACGATCCTTGAACATAACATTTTTTCGCAGAAATTACAATCAAACTATCAGTATTCTTCTCTACAGTAAAACACAAGATGAACTACAAAAGTTCTTACTGACAATCTAACAAAGTAAAATCTCACGCAAACGAATCACAACCACCACACGGGGCTCCAAAACTCCAAGTGGTCCTCCTCCTCCTCTCCAAAGAAACCCCCTCCCTTCTCAAAAAACGCTTACTCTCACATGCACGCGAGTCCAAGCCAACACGGCGCACATGTTCCGCGCGGGCTTGACAAAGGGAAAATATGTAAACACAACAAGTCGCGTGCTCACCGCCGCGTAAAAAGCGCGCGCTCGCCGGAGCCATGCGCTTCTCTCTCTCTCTCTCCCTCTCTTTCTCGGGTTATTTATAGGAGCCGATTATTGTGCAACAAACGTGCGCGCCGTTTACGTAACGACGAGGCCGCGGCGCGAGAGGGGCAATGTTTCCGCGTACCCGCGCGTATGTGCGCATACGTATATAGTGTCGAGAGAGTTGTTGTTGTTGTTGCGGGATCGCAAATTCGCGGAGAGAGAGAGAGAAGAAAGCTGGTGCGGGTTGAATCATCTGCTCGAAATTCGTTATGTAAAAAGTAGAGGGCTGTAAACTTGAACGAAATTCGCTCCATTTCGCTGAACAAAACCAAGTTCTAATTCGGATTTGTTCAGAACGGAACGTTTTTATTTTCATTTATATAAATGGTTTCATCGCACGTGAACGGAGAAGTGAACGTTTAAATGGAACGAATTTCGTTCAAGTTTGCAACCCTATAGTAAAAAGGTTATATGTGATGTAGGTGAGTTAATTGTCAAAGGGATAAGATTTTAAGACAAAGTTAAGGGTTTAGAATTAAAGAAGAAGGTAGGTACGCCATTCTCTTTCTCCAAACCCCGGCCGATTTAAAAGGCTCATTGTATATGTATCGCTTACACGCATTTACGCATGAACAAAAGCGGGTCTCTTTCCCCGAGCAGATATAATCCTATCTCTCTCTACACAACTCCGCCTACGTTTTTTTTATCTTCCCTCTTTTCCTCTAATACTCTCTTATACCAACTTTCTATCTCTACATGCTTACACCTCTCTATACTTACTCTCCATTAACCGAGCGCGCGCAGTCACAAAGGACATCGTCCCATCCACCGCTAATTACAGATGCAATTCCGGGCGATTTAGCACCCTCTCGACAGTCAATCGTCATGAAACCATCATTAGCAAAGCCTAACGAACCAAACACAGAGAGACAGTGCAGCTCGCGTGTATCCATCCATAAATCTCTCCCACTGTTCCTTAATTTCTCTCCCCTCTCACCACTTCCCTTTCATCTTTCTCTCTCTCTCGTGCTGCATACCACTACAATCTGCGCACGCAAAGTGCACGCAAGACGCGGAGCCGGAAAAGAAACGCGCGCGCGGACAAAGAGAGGCGAGTGCGCGGACCAAGAGCGTGTTTTGGTACTGTCGAGTGTAAACAAAGGACCAGCGCGCGCTCGACTTCGTCTCTCTCTCCTCTCTTGTGCGGCCATTATTTCCTCTCTTTCGAGCGCTTGCTGCACGCACACGAGGCGGCGGCGGCGGCCCTGAGAGCCGTTGCTCCTCGCTCGCTCGCTTTTGATCATGTTTTCAGCGCGCTGAGAGAGAAAGACAAAGCGAGCGCCGCCACCGCTATGGCGGTTCTGCGGTTCGTGTGTATACGGGGGAGGAGGGCGGGAGGTGGTGGAGGATAGAAAGAGATGCGAGAGATCAGAGGGAGAGAGATAGGGCATATATAGTGGTTGCAGGGTCCTGTGAAGTATTGTTGCGCTGTTTTGAAGAGCGACAAAGTTTCGGTGGGGTTTTTTCTTTTTTTGAGGGAATCGTTGATGCGTATAATGGCATGTGTAATTTTGATTGGAGCCGAGATAAGTCTAAGAATTACTGGGTACACCGTAAATGTCAATGAAACAATTTTTAATTTTCCCAAAAGTTAGCAGGTATGCTTGCACCATCTCACATCTATTACACCACTCGTTAAATTCTATATTCAAACCTCAACGATAAACCATCAGCTCGATATCCCTCGTAATAGCATTTCGGAAATCCCGCCTTCTCTCCCACTCCTGCGAAAACTTCAGCCGTGGTCGGACAAACTACCTGCTCCCAATCCCCTACACTTACCATCGCTCATGCCACGCGCTCCCTCTCTGTATTACTACCTACCAACCTACCTGCCGGCAAAAATATCCAGGTGCGTAGCTCTCTCTCTCTCTTTCGCTCGGCTCAGCTCCCCCGACGCGTTAACGACGCGCGCTCTTATTCAAATCGGCAAAACTGCAGTATACTTTCTCTCTCTCTCCCGTCCCGCATCCGCTGGATCAGCATTGCTAATTCGAGACGAAGAGGGCGCGCCATGCAGTTACAATTTATTCGGCGGCGGCGTCGGCGGACGTTTAAATAGAGTAGTTTTTGGATTAAACACGACCGAATATGGCGAGGGAGGGAAGGTAGGTATGGCGCGTCGATTAAAAGGGAGGGTTTATTCGCGAACGTGGGCAGTGGATGGGCATATATATAGAGGCGAGGTCGTTTTTATGGTAATGCCTTGAGGCGTGTGTTAACGTTTTTGCGTGGGGGTACGGAGCGAGGTAGAGGTAGTTTTTTTTGTGTAGTTTACGAACGTTGGTTGGGTTACTTCGTAGCGGTAAAAAAAAAGTGTGGGTTAGAGAAGTTACTAAGAATCTGTTACCAAATTACAAAACTTCAAACATAGATAAATTAAGTTTCAATTACCGTCACCCCAAGGCCCCTTATATATCCCCCGAAAAATCATGCCAATAACCGAATTTTAATTAAATACGAATTTCTTCCATCATCATCTTCTCCCAATTACCATCCCCCTCTATACCACCCAATCAACCATTTCCCCGCTCGTATAATAACCCAAGAGCTCTCGGAGACAATGCCTCTCTCTTCGTCCTTTCACAGAGAATTTAATTTGTACTTTATAGGAAGAGACCCCACCCGGTCGCGCACTTTCGGCGCCGATAAATCGGGCCTTTGTCGAAACTTAGCCCGAGAGCGACATAACTTTCGAGCGTTAATCGGCTCTCGGGGAGAGTGAGAGAGAAATTAGCTCTCGCCGTATAATTTCGCGCGCGCGCGCGGGGAAGAATCAAAGGCGCCGTCGAAGGTCGGCTTCCGCGAACTCCGCGCCGGTTTAGCATAGACGCGAGTGGGGGAGAAGGAAAGAGCTTTGGTCTGCGCGCGCGGGATAGGATCGGCGAGCGGGCTCGTGTGTTTGTAAATATTTGAACGATCGCTATCGCGACGATGAGTGACTTTATAGAAGAATACTGGTACTGTGTATGCGGTGTGTATATATATAGATGCGCGGTTGTGTTTATAATGCGAACGAATGGAGCGCGGCGAGGAGTCGTGGATCGATTGCGACAGAGAATGAATTTTTTTTTTTTTCGTTGGTTGGAGTTTAGAAAGTTTTAACCGTGATATATACTTTAATGATTCCTTAGACTTTAGAATTATTATAATTTATACGTAGTGTTCTTTTCCAAGACGAATATTATTTACATTATTATTTTGTGAATAATTGACTTTTTCACAAAACCATTGTCGACGATATTACTTTTACCTCGCACTCCTGCCATAAAATTCCAATCCGACATCAGAAAAAAAAATCTCACAATAATATCACCCAAGATTAAACGTTGCATCGCGCTGCATGCGCGCTCACAATGCTATCAAAATTCGAACGCGCGACAGGCCCAACTCTCTCGTACACGTGTAGCTAGCTATACATACCCACACTCTATTCATAACGCGTTTATCCGGCTTGAAAATCCCCGCTCGCGCGCGCGTGATGCTATACGGAGAGCTCCACACAGCTGTTCGGCCGGCCGGCTTTACGTCACGCGCGCGCGGCGTGCGCATGAGTCACGACGAGAGACCTGTGAGTATATAGAAAGGCGGGAAAAGAGGAAAACAATATCGACGCGGAGAGCCGAAATTCCGTCGTGATGTCCTTTTGGGAAACGGGGATTTGATGGAGGAGGGGACGGAGACAGTATATAGTGTATAGAACGCCTAGAGGTCTGAATTGGATTGGAAAAGTTTTGAGATAGAGAGAGGGAGAGCATGAATTATTCTAGGTTGGGTAAGTATTCATCTGGAAGTTTTTAATAAAATTTGTGAACATTTGTAAGTTGATAAAGAGAAAACACGTAAAACTTTTCATTCAATTAAGTTTATACGTCTTCGTACTTTACTTTTAATCGTTCGCTACGGGGCAGCACATTCCTCGTACACTAACTATTAAATTTCGCCCATAAAAGAATTCCTAAAAAAGAATGACAGACAAAAGCCTCACCGTAATCCCAAAAAACTCTTCTCTCTCTCTCCGTCACGCAGACTTCACTCCTTCTCGGACGCAATAATCATCCAAATAACCATAAAAGTCAATTGTCATTAACCCGAGTACTGCGACTCTGTCCCCGCAGCGTCTTTCTCTCGCCCGAAATGGCACCGCAAAGGAACAAGACGAGAAACAAGGGCGAGGCGCGCGTGCGCGCATGCAAAGACGACGACGATGGTGTAAAAGTACGAGAAAAAAGAAGCCGGAGGGCAGACGGACCGCGCGCGAAAGTTTTGGCGCGACGTCTCTGATCTTTCTCTGCTCCCCTCGGGCGCGTGTGCAAAAATAACGGTCGTGCGGTTGGTAGCCGGCTCTCGACGCGCGTTGTGTGTGTGTGTTACGACTTTTTGGTGCTTGTAAGAGAGGGAAGAAGAGACGGAGGAAGCGTTTCCTCAATTACGTCAACCTTTTGCCGTAATCAGCGGAGAGTCGCTGCTCTCCGGCTGCTGTTGCATTACCAGGGGGCCATGATTTTTGCATACGCGCTCCAGGAGGAAAGAAATGACCGAGTGTCTGATGAGAGTTAGTTTCTTTTTATGAGTACGCGGTTGAGTCTTTTTGAGGTGCATCCGATTTTTAATATCTTTTGCGTATACAAGAATTAAAAACAATAAAATTAAAGTCGTTTGGAAAAACGTGTAAAATATGATTTATTTTTATGTTGAAATAAATTTTATACAATTAATTGGTAAATAGCCAAGTTCGTTATTATAAGAATTTCAGTGTACATGCCAATAAGTGTAAGATCTATTATATATATTAATCATAGCTTTCAAGAATTTCTCAAGAAACATTGTGTTTCACAATGTGGCGAATGAATTCTATATAACACAGCGTGCTTATTTTCTTCTTATTAATTAATTATGCATATGGATACTTTAGAAAAAAAAGCAGATCAGCTAGACTTTACGCCTATAGACAAAGGGAGAGTATTAATATTATATAATACCAAGTACAACCGTTACTACGCAATACGCAATTTCGCGCTAAATAAAAAATTCAACGGAAGATGATGCTCATACGAGCATTTAGTTGAATCGCGCTTCCTCCGAATAAATTAATAACAAAATAACCATGAAGAAACGACGACAACAACCAACAAAACTACGCTTGAAAGCTACTTTATGTACGCGCAACTACCGCCAACCAAAGAACGAAAAAAAGCGCTATCATCCTCTTCCGCGAACCCAACGACACACGCATATCGCATCTCTCTGTCGCGGCAGGCTTTCATCGTCGTCGTATCGCTCGCACTCAGGAAAAAAAAACCGATCGTACGCGCGTGTGTATATAGCGCTTCCTCGGCCGAGCGCGTGCCGACGGCCGGCGTTCGAAAATAGCCGCCCCTCGTTCTTCTCTCTGCGCTTTCTCTTTTGCAAGGACCCGAGATGTGGCGTGTGCTATACGAAAATAATCGGCTCTGTACACTTTGTACGTTCGCATTGGCATAGGTTTTCAAGTGGTGAGTAGGTAAGGTACAATTGGTTACGTGCACAAAGCGTATAGACGTGAATAGTAAAAACGGAAGTTGATAATTTTTCAACGAAATAAATGTATATGATGGCGGATTTTTATAACAGTCAAAATTAATCTATTACAGGCCGGTTATACGCAGCTACGTTCTCAAGATTGCGAACTTTGTCAGCTGTGTATACTTACAGCTGACTGTTAGTACACGAACTTTCCCCTTGATCGTTGACTTTCATTGTATACATTCAAAATTAACAGTCTATACACTCAAAAGCACCCGATTCCGCGCGCGAAAACGCTAAATTTTTACGTGATACCGCGATTAGAACTACAAAAATTCCGTGAATATATCAAACAAGTAAATTGTATGACATACCCTTCATTGCAAGTCGGATGTTGCTGATTATGAGTCGCACTTTGCCCGTCATTTTGCTGACTACCAGTATCACTTTGCTGATCGTTATTCACAATTTGCTGATTATCCACAACCACGCTCGACCAATCAATGTTCAACGCAGCATTTTCTTCATTATTGAGAACCGTGTCATCTATCACACCATTGATCACCGTGTTTATCAAATCTTTGACGCTCCAAATTTTTCGTTCGCCAGCCATTATACGTACAAAAACGGGTCAGCAAAAGAACACACGAAAATTATGACACTAAACCGTATACCTATGTGCACCAACAGTTAATTCGCGACCGTAAAATCAAAACGGCTTGTCCGCATAAAAGCGCCGCGTATCACGTGTATTTATACGACACCCGTTATACCTTTGTACAACGATGCACTTATATATAGGTGGCATACGAAATTTTATTACGCATTTGAAGGCGCACGAAAAACGACACGAGACTGAGAGAGAGCGCACACGTTTTCACTCTTCTATATATACAATGTACAGCGCGAAATTTATATCCAGCCGCGTCAAATCGCTGACAAACGAGCTAGCGAGAGAGAGAGAGAGCTCTGCGCGCGCACGAAAACACACGGATATAATACGCACACAAGCGCGCGACTATAATCGAGGCTTTGTCCTTCGGTGTTCTAGAGCCGGCCGGCGAGCGCTAAGAAACAGCTGAGCGAGGCAAGTTTCTCCGTGGGTGACTATACCTACACACACGTGCGTGGTTATGTGTGTAACGTATGTGAGTGAGCGAGCGGAAAACAATAATAGGGAAGAGCGATGATTTTTAATTGAACGTGTGGCGCCTGCTAGACGTCGCGCGTGTGTATAATGACGCTTTTTATGCGCGAAAAAAAAATGAATAACGGTTCGCGCGCATAGTTTTTTTTCTTGCATTTAATAGTCAATAAAAAACAAAAATAATAACAATTTTTACGCGAAAGAATTGCGAGAGATAATTAAATAGAAATCCGTTTTTTGTTCTGGCGGATGTATTGCGACCTACAGAAACGACAATTCTTTTTTTTTGTTCCTTTCTTCCCTCTGCGATGACACACATTTCAAACAATCATTTATCCGCGCAATATTTTTATGCATTCGAAAACCGAATGGGAAAAACATAAATACACTTTTCCGAGAACTCGAATCTACGCAGAAAACACACAGCAGTCACGTCCCGCATATATACATTTCGAAAAGCCATCATCCTCGAGACAACAGCAGATCGCGCACACACGTGATCACAAAAAAAGAAAGGAATTTCGCGTCCATTACGGAGACCACGTGACCTTCGGCGACATTACTATACTTATACGAGGCCGGAAAAACATTGCCGGACAGTAAGGAAGGGAGAGAAAAAAGCAGCGTGTCGACGCGGTTCCGAGAAACAGAGAATTCTCAGTACAGAGTTCGACGACACCGCGAGCCGAGTTTTCTCGAAATGTGTACAAGTACCTAAATTTCGCCTATACGAGGACACACGACGAGATGGAGCGCATGACGTAAGCGCGCGGCCATGTGATTCGCTCGTGTATGTATGTGTGTTTGCTGGGGGGCAAGACTCGAGAGGTCGCCATATGATGGCCAGATCTTTGATATCGTATACCGCTGTATGCTGAGAACGGGGCAAGAAATGGCATACAAGGAAAATTGTAAGCCTTTTATACTTTCCTTACATTAAAGAATGATTATTATACAATAAAGTTGAACTAAACTTTTTTACAGCAAAGAAGAACATTAACTTACAACGCTTAATTCACAGTATAACGTATTACAAATTCAGTTATACCTCTAGTTTGTTTCTACACACGAAAAAACTCATCGTAATCAATAAAAATGCATAATACAGCATAAAATCAAGTGACGTGCAATTATTCATTTTTCGTCACTTTTCCACTACAAATCGGTGCCGTCTATCAAAAAATTCCATTCCATTAATTGTGCGATATCAAAACACTATACAAAAGTCCGCTACACATGAGAAACGTTATCCGACGGCAAACGGAGCGACGGCGGCCGGGACACTAGATTTATCCCGGCTCGCGCGTATACACGCGTTTCTTTCACATACCAAAAACACCGGTCGGTTCTCTTTGTTTTTCTCTATTTATATATACACTTTACGTGTGCGATCGACGGCGACGGGAAAGCTGTCCACAATTTCTCTCGATATTTGCCATATATACAGTTTCCGTCGCCGTCGACATAAGTGGAGCGAGACGTTTTGTTTCGTCGACGATCATAAGCGCAGGAAACAAAAACGCAACTACGAAATGGCTCGGAAGAATTTTCATTCTTTTCCTATACAAGCAATACTTCATCTACTTTTTCGACAGCACAACACATTGCTCCGAGACATTTCGCAGATTAGAAGACAAAAAAAAAAAAAGAAACACGTCGCGAGCATATAGGATTAAAAAAAAAGAAACACTCACCTGCAGAGGTCCGCCTCCTGCTCCTCGGTCGTCTCGACGATTTCCTCAAGCAGGTCGCTGCTAACAAACACTGACATAATCCCGTGATCGCGCCGTTGTTTATCCTTTATAACCGAACCAAAACTCTCTCTGTCTTATAAACCACCAGCACCTCTTCGTTATCACACCCCCGCACTGCCTATCCCTTTTGCTCTCTCGCTCGGCGAGATCGATTCACACGGAAACTTTAACAAACACACTGTCTTCACACCGTCTTCACTGAACACCACCACTGCTTTTTTTTTCTCAAAGTTTTCTACGATGATAATAATAATATACACAGCGTGCGTGCCGCACGCCGCTGCTGCACACGCGGCGGCTACGTCGTAATGGCGCGATGCTGCCTCGCGCTCCGCTTTGGCGGGAAACAGCTGAGGGGCCGCACGGCTGTGTGTGCGTTTATGTGAGCGGGCGCGCGAGCGCGCGCCTTGCCGAGTACACAAGTACCAGTATAGAAAGAGAAAGAGGTATATAAGTGTGTATAGAGCGAACTGGTATCACTCCGCCACCGCTGCGCCGCCGGTCTGCTGCTCGCAGGGCCGTAGGCGCCGGTGTCTGCTCTTGGCCCCCCCTTGACGCTCGCTCGCGATTATATTCGCGAGAGATAGCGGCGGCGCACACGTACTCGACGGAGGACACACGCGCTGATATTTCTTTTTTTACACACGTGTACGTGCGTAGTTTTTCACTGGTAGCGTGGTATCGAAGTGAAGATAAATTGTATACGAGCGCAGCTCGTGGTATGTGTGTGTATATCGAGGTGAGGTGTGATGATTTGTGGTGCGGCAATATCTATATGCAATCCTTGTTGTGTGCTGCTGTTGCTTCTTGCTAGTGCTGCTGATACTCGTCTCTTTCACCGGCTGAGACAGCCGCGGGCCAGCGCGAAAACACGGCGGTCGTTTCTTCGAGGCATGACTGACACGCGCAGCATGTCGTCGTCGTTGTCGTCGTTCTACCACCGCCGCCAGCCGACTTGTAACAATTCTGCACGCACGCACACACACTGCACATACACACGCACTCGAGCATACACGCGCGCACGCGCGCGCGGAGCAATGCACGCTCTCTGCTCCTGATACTGCTGTTGCTGCTCTCACACACACTTGTCGACACACGGCTATACTACGTCGACGTAGTATATATATATATCTCCACGCGGTCGAAATTCGCGCACAGAAACACGAACACGCCGCGCACTGCTCCCTTTTTTGTAGGTTAAGTGTCGCTCCTCTGCACACAGTTCTCACTCTTTCTCGTTCTTCTGCGTTTCGCGCACACGCACACTCGCGTACACTGTATACACGAATGTGTATGTATATATATATATATATATGTATATACACGATATCCCGTGGATGACACGCGGGCGCGCTCGCGAGCGACCAGCACACACACACGCACACTGCACCGACGGGTAAGTGTGTACAACACTATACTGTACGTTCGGTGCAGTTGTGTACTTCACTGTTTTCTTTATATATATGAGTTTATATAAATAATCGCGCGCGTGTGTGTGGGTAAGTTAACAGCTGAGAGGCGAGAGCGCGCACGCGTACGTACGAGCGTAGAGCTGCAGGCTGACTGACTTCGCGCCGCCGATGCCGCCGCCGCCGCCGCCGCTCCGGCCGGTCGCGAGAGAGCGGATGCGCGCGCATACTAGCGGCGGCGGCGGCGGCGTGACGTCGGGTGGTCTGCCGACGCGCTGGTTCAGCTTGCCTGCCTGCTGATGGTAGCTTCAGCTGTGTGTATAATATGTGTATATGTGTAGGTTGTATATATATAGTGGAGCGGCGTAGAGTGGATGCGGAGGTAGATGTGGGTGGAACGCGACGCGAGAACTACGCTGCGAAGTGGAGTTTTTAGAAGTTTCACGGTGCTATACGTATACGGATTGCTTTTACTTGGTTGTTCTTTTTTTTTATTTTTTTTTTTTTTTTATGAAACAAAATTAAAAGTTGCTTGATATTTAAGTAAGGTACCTAATATGTATGGTTTAAATTGCTCTTGTAACTTAATTTAACATTAATAATCATTTTGTTTGTTACGATTCATTTATAAACATAACTTTTCCCCCCCGCTACGCTGGCCATTTATTTTTACCTGGCAATAAAATATTCATTTCTTCTATTGTATAACTTTACAAACATAAACCGTTTATTATATGCCATTATTTTCATAATGGGTCTATTTGAAGACCTTTTAGACCTTTTAAGTAGTAAATTATGTTTACCAAACTGAAGAAACGGATTATGTCTGTATACTTAGGTGCGTAATGAAAGAATAAAGTCACTGGGTGACCCATTCATTTTCGAAAGGCTAATACTCCAGAAATAGATACTTAAGTACTTTAATAGTAATGGATAATTATTATACCTGCTCTAATCCTACCTGCAGGGGTCCGCCTCCTTTTCTTTTAAGATAGTATAACTCTAATCTAAATATCATTATGGAAATACACTTGCTGAGTTTCAAACAAAAAGTATTATTTAATCATTTTCAATTCGATTGTCCGGCATTAAAAATAACCTTTTAAACAATAAACAATTCTGAAAAGCAAATATGATACATTTCTATCGCCTAGCTTAAAAATATATTTTTACAATAAGAATGTAATGTTCCAATTATTAATATCTCTATAGTAACAAATTACTTGAAAGAATCATACTACGCGCGCTACATACAAATAGGCAAACACCACATAAAAAAATCCACTACACTCACAACCTCAAACTATCAACTAATGAACGAGCTCTCCACGATCCCTGGCTCAAGATAATCGGCCGCCTTAAACGAGGCACTTGAAACGACACAGGAAAGAAAAGCCGCAGCGACAATCGCGCGGGCGATTATCCGTATACGTCTACTTACTATACCTGCACGCGCACGGGGGAGAGATTTTCACGCCTTTTATTGCAGTCTACCAAGTGCCATATACATACCGCCTGTAATAAACCATCGAGACATGACAAACTGGTGCCCAGCACGCGGCGAAACTCCGATCCTGTATACCTATATCTTCGTCAGGTAATTCGGAGCGCATATAGGGGTCGGTCATTGAGGCGTAGTCAAATGCGAGCGCGCGCGCTCGTTATAGGTAGGTGCTTCCCGACTTTACGATTATTGCAGTTTTATTGGATTATGGCTGCTTAGGATGTGTCGTCGATAAATTTATAAAATCGAAGAAGGATGAGAGGCTGGCGGCGGGGTTTGGGGTCGAGCGGTCATTTGACTTTTCATAATTTTGGAGTTACCTTGAATACTTTACACTAATTACTATATATCATTTTAGAGTATATTAATCATTTAGTATAAATAATTTCTTCTTCTACGGAATTCGATCCATGATATCTTTCGTGTAGGTGCGATGTGAAGTATTAAAAACACATTTTATTTAAAAAAAAAAATATTTCTTTATATTTATAACAAATTAAAGCGCATAGTAAATACAAATATTTTCTGTATCATTAGATAGGTGACTCAGGAAGATGATTTTATCTTTAGCGCTGCATATACTAAAATACAGTCAATTTAACCATTAACTTGATCTTTTGCATCACACACGCAACCACGTGTATGTACAACAATATAAATCTCTCCACCCTTTATCAACCTCCATTATCCTCATCCTAGAGTGCATATCTAACCGCATACATCAGACATATCTTCGAAGTCGCGTCAAGCACGAAAGCTTCGTCCACGCGCATCACACGACGATCAGAGCAGCTGCTGCTGCTCCGAAAAAGCGCGACCCTATACAGGCCGGTTCCCCTGTGTCCGTGCAGTATACTATGTAGGTATAGGTACCTACATTTTCAAACGGCCCGGGTATGCAGCTTACCGGCGCACGGCACTGCTGGCTACGTCGGACTCTACCTATAACTACACATCCCCCGAATACACCTCTACAGGTATAATATACGTGAGAGTCGCCGCCGTCGACGTCGCGTTGTTTCCCGAGAGGCTCGATTGCGCAGCAGGCATTTCGAATTCCAAATCAGCTGTGTGATCGAACGCCGGCGTGTAAGTATATATATATAACGCGCGTCCGGCGCGCGCGCGGATGCCAGTAAACGCATGACGATGTTTATAACGGTTGAACGATGAGCGCGTTACATATATATAAGTATATAAAATAGGTACGAGAGTTTTTATTTCGCCACCAGGTTGAATTGAAGGCGGCGGGTTTAAAAGGGAGCGCGAAACCGAGAGAGAGAGGGAGAGATGGAACGAGAGCATCACTGCGCGCTACGGGGCACTACTTCGCCGTCGCGTAGCCGGAGAGCGGCGTCGCGCGCGCGGGAAACATCTGCCAGCTGGTAGAAAGAGAGAGAGAGAGAGTATTATACGACTCCCCTCCGAAGCCCCGCCCATAGAATGCGCCAGACTCTTCTCCCCTCTCCCCCCTCTCTCACTCTTTTTCTCCTCCGTTCCTCCACCGCCACGTCTACTACGTCAAACCGTACTACACTATACTACATTTCCCCTCCTCGCGCGTATATTACTACTACCCATACCGCGCTACTTTGCCTCCCTCCCTGCGCGTGAGCCCTTGTCCCTAGAACCTCGTCTCTCGCGCGCGCGCTTGCGGCGGGCACTTGTTCTCCTAGGGTGAGTCTGGAATGGAGGGCTATGTGCACGGCGCGCGCGCGAAGTTGAAGTGTAATGCACTCTTCGCGAAGTGGTGAGAGAGAAAGGGACTTCGCTAGAGTGGTTGCTTTAGCGAGCGAGCGAGGCCTTTGAGCCTGCCGCTTGCTGGACGACTTTTCGATGTAATCGCCGGGATGTAGGTGGGATGGCGATAAGTGGTAATGTAAATATTAGAGAGAGAGGGAGCATCGTATAGGCTTTTTCTCGATGGCTTCAAGGAACTTTTTTTTTTGCTTCATGTGGACTTACCAAAATAAGTTCATTATTATTATTATTATATTTAATTTTGATGAGGTTGTATTTCATTTTCTATTCCTGGATTAATTCATTAATTCGTTTATTCCACTGATATTTGCTTTTTTTCAATTTTGTTTATTGCTGCATGGAATTGAGCTCGCAATTTATTATATTCACAGTTACGTTTATACAATACGCGCTTCTAAAAATAAAAAGGATTATTGGAGCACGCGTGAAATATGTGTATATTGCAACAACTTTGTTATACGATAACGATATAAAATATGAAAACATTGCCAATTTGTTCCTATCTTAAACATATAGTATATATATACGCATAGGTATACCTACGTGTGTAACGCAAATAAAAAGATTCAGTACCCGTAATACCCCATCACCCCCGATACAAAATCACAATATTCGAGCGGCGCGCTCACGCCGAACATCAGCGGCTTTATCTCTCGCTCTCCCTTCTTTCTCTCTCAGCTGGTTCGCTGCTATACGCGTATTATAACATACGCCGACGCTGTGCGCTATACACACACACAAGCTCCGTCTCTCTACCACTCGCTCGCGCGGCAATCGAACTACGTCACAAACTGCGCGCCAGCCCCCCGGTATATATAGACGACGTATGCACGTATATATAATACTCGGTATGTACATACATACGTATCCTACATAAGCGTACGTACATACATATATGTATCCGTCAGTTTTTACGCTTTGCACATTGTAGGTACAACGCGCGCGTTGCCGCGTGATTCTGTGTACGCCAGGAATTAAATTTTAGACGCGAGCGCTTTTTTTTGCCGAAAGAGTTTGCGTTTTGGATTGAGTGCTCGGGCTGGAAGTTCCTTACATTACGAGTGGTTTAATGGGGATTACGATCTATTGGAGTTGTTACTTGTTAATCTCATTATATTTCATTTTATATTCTCGCGATATAATAGTTATTATAGAAACGTATGAGTAATAATGGAGTATATAAATTACATTATGCACGATTCAATTGGAACGTGTGACAATCAAGGTCCAGGGATTCATTCTCTTTCAAGGTTGCCAGGAAATACATTTAAATTATCCGCAGATACAAATGTAAAGAAAACAAAAATAATAATAATCGGCCAATCAACCCAATGTACAATGATCTCTACTCCAATTTCCTCTATTACAGAACGATCCGTATATATATACACATACGTTCCCCATCCCACTATCCCAGATCCCCACACATACACACACACACATACACGCTGCGAAAAACGCCGGGTTACTGCGCGAATTACATCTCGAGTTTGCGCACCACGCGCTCGCTCGATCGCACCCCTCTCTCTCTCTCTCTCTCTCTTCTTTTTCAGCCCGTTCGCTTTGCGCGCTCGCCGGTCTCTTTGTCTCTCCCCGCGCTCTCTGTACCCGCTATTTTAGGGATAATGCCACGACTGGTCGCCGTTCGCAGGCGCAGATATATCGCGACGAATAAAGTTAGGAGTTGCGACTACGCTTTGCTGCAAGCGGTGTAGGGTTTTATTTATGCCGAGTTTGGCGGTGGAGTTGTAAATAAAATACTAATGAAGAGGATTAAGATGTGTATTAAATTTTAGCGTTATTGTTTCAAAGTTAGATTCTACGTTATAGCTTTATGATCATGCTGAATAATTTGTTGAGATGTCATGCTGTTGAAATTTTTTAAGAGAATTTTCGGAAATATTTGTCACCGAAATAACTTAAAAGAATAGTTTTCGATAATAAATCTTATTAAAACATATCGCTTTATGCTTTTTAGTCTCCGTTTTCATTTTTAATAACTTTTGCTCTTGATATATTGTAATTCATGTTTAAAGATATTAAATAAACAATCTAAATTTCATAGAAACCATAGTAAATTAAAAATTATCTTTTTAAAACATAAAAAAACTTAGTTTTACTAATCATATCAATAATACGTACCCAATAATAAACTTTTTATCCAAATATTAAAAGTACAATACTTTCCAAAAACTTTTTTCTTTTTCTTCTGTATAATCGATTTAAAACAATATAACACTGATACCGATAGCTTCTTAAATGCAGTTGTACCTCGTTCTAACAGAAAATAGGAAAAAAACAATAAATTGCTGATAAAAATAATACCTACTATCTGCGTAAAAAATGTTATTGTTTCATTGCATTTTGAATGAAGGATAATGGCCGTGGAGTTAGACCTGACAGGATAAAATAAGACGTAATTACAGTTGCACTAATAAGAAGTATTCTTATTATTTGCAATTTTTTACATTATGCGTATAAAACATTTATTTTCAACCAATTAATCTATTTGTCTTTCTCTCCTGCTCTTTTTCTCACTTCTCTCACGCCTCTCTCTGTCTATGAAACAACCGTGTAAAATTAAACATCGTACAAGCGAGGATAAGTTCGACGAAATACGCCCAACTTACCGAATACAATATTAGAAAATATCGCACAGATCATTGTCTATTTTCTTCCTTTTCTTCAGAAAATATTCTATTTCTTATTCGCGAATCTTAAATAGCATTCGCTCCGAGAAATGAAAGTTGTGTGATGACTATTTTCTGATATTAAACATAGTTTACAATAAATTCATGCAAATTGCGGGATTCAATGCTATTTCTACAGTTTTTAATCTGAGTGAGCGGTGAAGATTTCGAAAAATTTGTGAATGATTTTTTTCTACAGAGTCGTATTCCATGTTCAGCACGTGTTAAAATTAACTTAGTACTTATGTAAAATGACTTATGTCAAACTTCGATAATGCTCTGAAATTCAAACGCACAGGACTATAAGTAAGCAATTTGTGTGAAAAGGTTTTGCCTTCTTGGTTCTTTGGTGAATTTCACAGCAAAGCTCTTTGTTCGCTTTGGAAACCAACTGAGCTAGGATTATGATTTTTAGGGTGAAAATGCACTAACACGATTCTTTCTTTGACATAAAAAACATATTTTATGTAATTGTGAGATCAAATGAGATTATATGCGTGAGATGTGTTGAATTCAATCCAAAACAGATAAGATTAACGTTCCCATTTGGTTTTTCGTAGTAATAATAATAATAATAATACAATGCATTACAGAACGTACGTTTACGTTGATGGTTAATATGAAATTGAGCAAGTAATAATTTAATGCAATTTGGAACAACGATTAAGTGACGTTTCCCCTTATGATTTCTCGTATCTTATGTAATGATAAGTTTGGATGTATTGTACAAGGTATCTGTTTGAATTTCAGAGCACATGCACACTATATATACAAAGTAAGAACGTAGTATTTAAAGTTACAAAATAACTTTCGTTTATTATAAGAATGAATGTATAAACTTAGCTGGCTTAAAATGAAAAATCAGAATTTACTATTTCTAGGTTTACTTTCGAAACCATAACAATTGACATATTATTCTATCACTGATGTACAAAGGTTTGAACAAACAACTATTCAAAGTCTTTGTTCCTATAGGTGAAAGATGTTTGACAAAATATATACCATGACTTGTTCGATAATTTTCAATTTGATTTATAATTTTTAAATAGGTAAAGAAAGGGGCTGCAACTTAACATCTCAGATGTTACACAAAGTTTATCAGCCCCGTAAGACCTACATCTATTAATGCAGTGCCGTCTACTAAATTCGAATAAATGGCTGCAAAACTGTTATTATTGATATTATTTACATTACCAGTTATAATTATTCTTATCTTTAAATCAAATATTTACAGTCTTCCTAATGCTAGATGTACATAAAATTTTCTCTTACGCGTCTGCATAGAATGTAAATCTTTAAATATTTCGATTTGTTTAGCTATCCATACACTCTTGCAATTCCTTCTAAATATTTTCGCATTCCAGCATTTTCAATGCCTGTTGGAGTTGAAAATTTTTTATGCATATAGATAATAATAGTTTCATGTACAAATTAGGTTTTCACTTGTTTCAACGGGAGATATGGATTTACATGTAATAGCCGAATAGAAACAAAATCGAAAATGATGAAAATCTTTTTTTTTTTTTTTTTTTAATTTTTGTGTATAGCATGCGTTACTTTCATATGATCAATTCATGTGATAGAAAATTACAGCTTAGAGTAGTTCTATTAATACGTATAGGAGTCTTAACAGATTGTCAAGTCATTGCTTGGGAACAGTTTTGCTGTCAGATCACTGAGTATTGCACTATAAAAAATATTAATCAAAAAGCAAGAGCCTAATTACATAAAAAAAGGAATAAAATTTGTTATTAACGTTTTTTCCTATACTAAGGCGAATTTCAAGCAATCAATTGACACTGTAATAGTAAAAATTAATATTTATGGTTACTTACTTACGATTATCTTAGGCAACGCATTTTGAGCTACATTAACATGTACACATATTCCTAATAAAAATAATAAAAAATAAAATATTCATAAGCCTTAATTGTAAATCCATATTTTGTTTGTGTACCGCTTGGAACTTGAGTAAGTGATTATGAGACAGTTATACACTAAAACTTAACGGAATTCACCTCTTTCATTTTGTATAATAAGAAAGAAAACGTACAGCTGCAATTAGAGAAGTCATAAAATCTTTTTATGATGGAATGTATAAAAATAGATGTAAAACATATTGAAACATATTGAAATATACTTGAAACCATTTTATACAAGTTGTTGAAAAATTAAAATATTTTTAATAAACTGGTTTGACAAATTATATTAATAATATATTACTAATTGAATGGCTAATAAAGTGTTCTAAAAAGTGTAAAATGAATAACAAATGAAAAAGTAATAACAATAACAATAATAAACGGAATAGTGATAATAAATACTAAATAAATTAGAAATATAAATTAGTGTTGTTATGAAAATTTGAATATTACGATAAAAGAAGTCAAAATATTTATTTTAAAACGCCAAATGAAAATGCTACAGTGATTTTCATTCATAGACGTAATTAATTCCCTAAAATGGCAGCTGTGTAAATTTCTTATTACTCAAATAACGTGTGTTCCCGTACAGTTTCAGTTCGCAGTCCTAGCGAATAATTGTTTAAGCACTATTAATTTTGTTATAACATCTTCTTCATGCCGTACTTTAGTCTTTCTTGAGCAGGATTCACTTTGATTTTCAGCTGCTGTATAAGATCGAAAATCTTCAGGGACGGACCAACCTTAAAGCCGGTGAGGTCAATAATTTGGTCTTTTGTTAGGGCGAGTAGCGCTTTACCATCAATCTTCCGTTTGCTGAAATTGTCACAGTACGTCGCGCAATCATTGACACGCAAAAACTGCGCCACATCAAAAACGTTCCATTCTGATGGCACGAGTTCGCCCTGATCGGAATTTTTCTGTAGACCGTCCGCCAGTCTTGGAATATATTTACCGCTTGCAGCGTTAACCTACATAGAGAATGAGTGCGTTAACGTAATATATTTATCAGAAAATTAAAAACTAATGTTTGAAGTATGGATTAATACATTTTTTTTCTATAAAAACATTCTACGTGTATTTCAAAGAATGTCAGAGCCAATGATGAAATTTTACATCAAAATTATTGTTATTTACATTTTTTGTTTTCAAGTCGATATTTTAATTGTACTGCATTACATTAAAAATAATCTAAAAACAGTGGCTGACTAATTTGATTAAAATTAATGGCTGAAAAATAAAAAAATCGCCAAAAATTCGATTCCTACGGCCCCTTTATGCCGCACCCGGACTATTCAATTTTCGAATTCAAAAGTAGTGGTTTACTTATAATATTATTAACTCGAAACTTCTCAAAAAGAACCGTAATTTTTGAAACTTACATTTATGTAAGAAGTTGCCATTCTTTCTTTCGGCGGTGGTGGACCCTGCAAATCATTCTGAGTCTCACTAGATTGACCTTGACCACTCGTTGGACTGGGCAACGTCTGATCGGGACCTGCAGGTTCTTGCGCCGGCTCCGGTTCCCTCGCCGTGGACTGTTCAGGTATACTTTCAAGGTCACCCCGTTCCATTTTTATGCCCTGAGCTGGACCTATCTGTCTCTCGAGCAGTTCACGCTCTTGCATTTCACGCGCTAGCCTCTGCTGCTCTAGCTGAAGCTGCTGTTGCTGTTGCTCGGCGTGACGGGTCATCAAGGTTCGGGCGAACGGCGGTCTACCTACGCCGCTCCTTTTCGTTCTTCGCCTACCTTTGCGTTTAAGGCCTCTCGGTGATTTCACTGTAATGAAAATAAAGTTTTGAATAAAATTTATTGATGTATTTTGTTTTAATAAATCAAGACTTTTTGAAATTAACGAAATTTTAATCTTAAGTACAAAATTTATAGATTAGTGTTACAACTCAGTATTTTACTCACAAGGAGAGTGCACACCCTCCGGGAAACGGATTTTCGCGGGCATTGGAGAGTTGATTTCTGGTACCTAAAAATGAAGCCCAGTGTTCCTACTGTCATCTTATCCTTTTTCTTGAGATATGGGCAATCTCATCTCAAATATCATCTATTTTGTTAAAAAATTGTCTCTTCTATTGACTGTCACATTACAAGCATTGAAGATACAAAAACGATCAAAAAAGATTATAAAAGTAGACAGTAAAAGCTAAAATTTAAGCTTTGATTCGTTAAAAAAATATGGCAATCAAAGATAGCGTAAGAACATGGTTAAAAATACAATCCATTTAATCGCTTGAAATAAAGACACATTTTTAACCATTTTCTTACACTCTGTCTGATTGCTTATAATTTCCTGAAAAATCCATATTTTTTTAACGAATCACAGCTTAAATTTTAGCTTTTACCGTCTACTTTTATATTTTTTTTCCTCGTTTTCGTATCTTAAATACGTGCAATGTGACAGTCAATAGAAGAGATATCATTTTTTAACGAAATAGAAGGTATTTGAGATGAGATTGCCCATATCTCAAGAAAAAGGGCACATGAGATGAAATTAGGAACACTCATGGGCTTTATTTTTAGATACCAGAAATCGACTCTCCAATGTTCGCGAAAATCCGTTTCCCTAAAGGTGTGCACTCTCCTTGTCAGCTATTATATTTTATAAATATAAATAAAGGGGATCTAATATCTATACTCTTCAAATGTATTTTCACTAGTGATTGTTTATCTTTCTTGAAATAATAAAATAAAGCAGCTTTCTATGTATAGTTTGTAGAATTTATTAGTTATCTGATAACCCACTGAAATATATAAAAAGAAAATGATTAAAACGTGTTTAATTCTTGATATTGTCTGGTAGGATTGTCTGTTCAAATGAGTTATTTATTTATTTATTTATTATTTTTCGTCACATTTCTACAAGCATTGGATATTTCGAAAATTCGATGAGCAATATGCAAAAAAAAGTTGTTTTACTGTTATTTAAGACTTAAAACTATTTATTGACTAATAAAAAAATATTTGAGACGGTAGAATTATTTAAAGCCGTTCTATTAATATCAATAACCGACATTAGAATCATGTAACATTAGATTTTATAAGAGTTACTTTTGTTGTACAAGAGTTGTAAAGTACGTTATTTATAAAACGATATCTTAATTATTGCCTCTACATTAACATTAAGACATTAAAATTAAATGGGCTTCTTCTAAAAAGAAATTGTTCTCTTACCAGAAAGACTAGCATTTTTCGAAGCTGTTCTAGGTCCTTCCAGTTTGTGATCTACCAGGTCGCACCAACCGACTGGATAAATATCGGGACTTTGACAGTCTAACCACTGATCATATTCATCCTCCCATCCGTCGAAATGTACCCTTAATAATCTACCAATCACTTTAGTGATTGTTGCTACGCAAACTAATCTAGGATCCATTAAATCTGCAGCCTCTAACCTCATTCCCTCTATAAATCCATGCTGGGGTATTTCCTGTAATTTTATATTGTAACAATGAAATATGCATTTATTGTCTATTTATTACGAATTTTAATATATTTTGATTATGAATTCATACTCTATTGAATAGCTCTGTTGGGGCAGGTACTGTGTTCGTCTCATCAAGATAAGAATCCCACGTGAAGGCGGTTGGATCATATCCTTTAGGCGGCGTTAGAGGTAAACCATGCTGTGCGCAGAATCCCACCGGAAAGATGCAAGGTGAACAAGAATGGTAGCAGAACCAATCAGCTCCACTCGCGTCCTCGTCGTAACTGTCGATCCTTATCATGATGTAACCATCCTTCAGCACTTGCATAACCGTGGCCGCGCATATGGCCGACAGATTCAATGGATCGATTGCTTCAATTTTCATGCCTTCGCGGAATGTGTATCCACGATGCGACAAATGATTTTTCTGCACGTGAAAGAGTTCACTCGTTGCATCGTCTTCACTATAATTCAAATGATAAAAAGTGATATTCCATTAAACTTTAAGTAAATCTTTTATAAATTATGATTTGTGCACATGAAAAAAAAAACTAATATTTATACGTTTTGTATTAGATCTGTCTTATCTGATTCTACACAGGCTTCGAATGTAAATTGCAATTTTTTAATTCTATCTCAAATATCATCATTTATCTTTATTGCAATTGGTTGAAAACAAAGATCTTTCTATTATTTTCATTAATCAAAAAGTATACTTAATTTTACAGCCTTTTTTCAGTTTCAGTGATAAAACTGTAATAGCGATAACGGTCGGGAATTCTTGACGCCAACGACACCAAATGTAATTATCAACTTTAAATAAAAAATCGGAGTTTAGTGTTAGAAATTCCAATTCTATTACATTAGAGAAAATAATAATATTATGAAGATGTTATTGAGACTATCTTCGAATAACTTAAAACTTTGAAATAAAAAAGTTAACTTTTATAAAAAATTACAGTTGACGGTTTCAATTGAATTTAACTGGACTATGAGTTTGAAATTACCTCAGTCTTTCTGTATTAAGACGTTCAACATATTCTGGATATGCGTCTAAATTTTGTCCAACGCGTTTAGCCCAGCCAACGGGATGAATTAGAGGTGAATCTTCGTGGCACCAAAAACCATTATCTTCTGGCGGTGAATCATAATACCGTACGTGTAGACGTTTGCCCACAATCTTTTGAACAGTGGCAACTTTTACTTGAGAAATTCGGTTCTTGTCGACCACCTCAAGGTGTAAGCCAACACGGAAACGAGATTTCATACTATCATTTACTTTATTGTAGAAGTTGGTGGGGAGGGTACGGGCACCGGTCAACCGACGCGTCAGAAAATCTTTCCAATCTTTATATTTATTGGCAATAGCTATATTGAGAATAGAACAAGTTATTTTCGTTTTCTAGTTTGTTTTCATGCAAACATATTTCGCAAGTAATTTTCAACTTACTATTCGGTGGAATGAGAGGTTTTCCAATCGTTGCATACCAACCAACTGGATGTATATCATTCGAACATAAGGAAACCCAAAAGTCTTTTTCCACACTATGACCAAATCCTTCATATCTTAATAATGCTCTATAACCAGAGATACGAAGAACAGTGGCTACCCAAAAAGAATCTGGATAAGCTTCACAGATCTCATCACAGTCTGTATTTTCCACCTCTACTTTCATGCCCACAGATATATTATCCCATATCTCTGATATTGGTGCCTTTAAAAATTAAATTCAATATTTATATAAAGGAAACAACCTTTATCGAATTAAAAAGCTTGTGATAAAAAGAATATATATTTACATGTTTAAAACAAGAAACAGGAGCTGCACAAAAACCAGGTGCCTTCAATTGTGGTGTCCAATCATATGAACCAGCCATTTCTGCAGTTCTTTTTCTTCTTACAGGCAATTCCTCTGGCAATACTGGTTCTGTTGATAATATTGGCTTTATTTTTTCTTTTGGAATAATTTCCTTGGGATGAATGACTTCTTCTTTGATCTATTAAAATAACATAATATATATATCAAATTCAATTAATATGAAACTGTTCAGTTTAATTTTTGTGAATCATATTACATTATAAAATATTTACCTTTTGTAATGGCTTTACATCATTTGGTAAATTAGCATCTTTTGTGTTTTGTTCACATGTTGAATGAGTAGGACTGTAAGTAGAATCTGCATGAGCTGCAGTATGTTCTGAAGAACGAGCACAGGCACGACTACAAAATCGACGTTCTTTTGTGTAAAACGCATGTTTAACTCCAATAGCACCACATTTTTCACAAACAGCTATAAAAAGTATAGTCATAATATTTAATATGATCTTAAAATTAAAAAAATATTAAAAATTATAGGAATAAAAGAAGGTGATCAGATAAACTGCTGGATATTAGAGAAGCATTTGTACTAAAGTTCATTTTGCATCAGTAGAGTAAATTAAAAAATGAGTTTAAAACAAACCCATGCAAAACAAGAAACAAAAGTATCCAGCTTCCCCTCCACAGATTCAATATTGGCCAAAAAAGTTAGAAGTATTATGCTAAGTAATAATATAATAAATATCCAAATGAACTAAAGTGTTAAAGGACAGTAAAAAACTGAAAAAAAAAAATATATGTAAACTTAATGTGAAATAAAATTGTAACATGTAATTATAACTGTGTGAATAAAGTATTGTAAAATTGAAATTACTAATTAAACATAGGTACACAATAATAATTAATATATAAGGAAGATATGGTAAATATATTGTTAGTAGAACTAACCTATGCACGGGCAATTTGCCCCCTATAGGTCCTTTAATGTATTTATTTATTGAAGAAATTTTTGGAATAAATTATTATTATTATTAATAGTCATTGATTTTATGTCAATTTGAGATTAAAAAAGATTTTGTTATAATCAGTAAGTTTATGATAGCATTCATCAATTTCAATAGAAATTACTGCTTACCTATACCATCTTTACGAATTGGTATAAAATTTAAATCTGTATGAGGTTGATATGCTATTGGCGTTTTCAAAACTAGATTTGGATGCTTAATTGGCTTTATTTTACGATTTCGCATTTCTGAAGTTTGAGTCGCTGCATTATTCACTACTTGTTCTCTTTCTTCATCACCCATATAGTCGTCTAGACCAAGATATTCATTCATATCTTGATTATCAGTCTGATCATAGTCCTAAAAAAGTACAAAAATGATATATTATATAAGTTATTTAATATACCATTTTTCTAACTCTAACTCTGTAAAACTGAAAATGTTACAAAATACTAACTTGTTGAATATCTTGAACATCAACACCTTCCATGGGTTCTTCGGGTTCTGAACACTCATTATGGAATTGTGGTGGTAAGTACCTTACCATTGCAGTTGGTGGTAGTTGATGATTTCTGATATCATCAAAAGAATGCGTTCCATGTGTATAAAATGAGCCATCTGCCTGTCTGGGATCAATCATGAGTTCTTGTGTTGGATCATTATGTACCATCATGTCTCCCATCCATACCATGCCAAGTTCTGGCATGCCTGGAATGGCTGCATAAACTGAAATATAAATAAAATAATGAGTGATGAATTAAATAAAAATTTTAATATATAAGATATAGAGTATTAATATTATAGTTAAGTAAATAAATATAGATATTTTTAGAGTACAGTATAGTTTTTAATCGTGTTGTTTTAATTAAATACTTTGTAAGCAAAATAACCTCTAAAAACACATTAATGTCAATACCCTTCTGCTAAGACAGCAAGTAATTACATGAGTCAAGAGAGGTAATTATATCAATTGGAAAGCTTAGATCTTTTGATATTATTAAAAAGAAATTAAATACTTAAGACTGATTATCGATTAAGGTTAGCAGTGATTCACATAAAAATTAAAATATTAAATTTATGTATGAATTGGGCGTAATAGATTAAGTAATAGATTCAAAGTCATTAGTTTCAGATACAATAATTTTCTGAATACAGAAAAAATTCTTTTCAAATTACAATAATTGCAAAATCAAAGTTTTTCTGCATATACTAGAAGAAAACATGAACATAGTATTGACATGTGAACACTCAACTATTAGATATAGTAGGAAATCCATTTTGAAACATATTCGCTTGGTTATCCAGCCTGCTATTTACACATCAATCATCTTCTGCAAGAATCACATGCACACTTTGACATAACTTTACCTAATCCGAAAATTTGCCAATTTCATAGAAACTACTCAACGGCATCGAACAATGACTTTTATATGGAATTCACGAAACATACTTCCAATACGAAAGAAAACCCCGAATCCCGACCGAAAAAAATGTAGTTCGGTGACGGTGACACACGTACGCGTGGTGTGGGGACATACAACAATCGCGCACCGTCTGTTGTTTCGAAAGTGACGCCAGCCGCCCGCGTCAACGTTGCTCTTTGCCTTTTAGGCGCGCGAGCGCGCGTCTAACCTTCAACAACAATGCGACGCTCCCCCTAAAAAACCACCCGCTACTCGTATCCTCGCCGCTCTTGCACATCAGGGAAAAAAAAAATAATAATCGGATCCTCGTCTCGGTGCCAAAACTACTCACACATGATTGCACGTTCGGTTCTATCTCGCCTCGGCCGCACAATCTTCGAAAACAATGAAAAATCATCGCCCGTCGAGACTCGCGGGACGATCTGTAGCTGCTGCTGTGCGCTGCTCGAGCTGCAGCTAGTACGGGTACCGCGAGAGCGACAGAGACGACGATAGCCTCGAGCCCGCGAGGCGCGCACGGATGTGGATATATATGATGGGGGACGGAGAGCGGAGCGAGTGTATGCAAGAGAGAGGGAGAAAGAGGGAGAGAGATGGAAAGAAGGCGCTAGAAGTTAGGTAGGTATATATTATACGAACCATTAGGGGCCTGCATATCCATGGCACAAAGGGCGCGGGGGCTACCCAGCCGGTGTCTCCTCCTCCTCCTCCGACGTCGCGCGCTTTTTTTCGCCCTACCCCTCGCTGCACTGGCTTACCCGCGCGCGTAGCTGCTGCATATATATATGAACTATGGGTGTGTATATATATATTCGCGACGCAGCGAATATTACCGGCGGCCCCGAAGACGATGGCCCTGTTCCGCCTGCTCCTGCTTTTGCTGCTGCTCCTGCTCTTTGCGTCGCTGCGGTGGCCTCCTCATTCCGGCCCTCGGCATACTCTCAGCTCCCTTCTTCTTCAGCTGTGCCTTAATCGTATATTTCTGGCTATCTACCTATTAAGTACGCAGCGATAGCACAGCACGCGAACTCGGACATGATGTCCTTTTTTTGCTCGCACTGCATGCACTATGCGTAGGCGGCCCGCGCGCACTTGCAATGCACATAATGCACACAGCCAGAGCGACGAAGATGCGAGAGTGCTTAGCAGCGACGGTCGTTATCGGGGAATATATATTTAGCTGTATATATATGCAGAGAAGTATATGCTTGCCGTGTGCAGCGCGCAGGAGGGTCTAGCGGGCAAAATATCGCAATTCGCAACCCTTTCGGGCGGTGTAGGTATAGCGAACGGTGGTCTGGTCGGTGGTGCTGCCCCGCGACTCGCAACGCGCGCGCGCCGGCCCTTTTCGCTGCGCGGTTTCTTCGAAAACATTCCCAGAATTCAACAGCAGTTGTGCCGGCTACCTATACTTGGGAACAAGGAGATGGATTGATTTACTTTTATTTAGTATATTGATTTAGCAATGGGTGAATAAAGGTAACGAGTTACTGATTTTTGTAATAAATAAAGGTTTAGTTTGAAAAAAGAGGCAATTAAAAAAGTCGCATTTGAATTGCATATAATATATCAAAAAAAGATGAAAGTGGTGGTTATTGAAGTCATAAGCATTTGAATTTTACTCTTCTGTGATGTAAGTAGGTATGAGGATACTGGACACGAGAACATTTAATATTAAAAAGATAAAAAAGGGGCTAAAAAAGATATATGCATTTTATCTGTATGTTTCATCTGTCAGTTTATCTGAGAAACTTTAATCTGCTTCTTGCAAAATATTATAGGTATTAGTTGATAATATTTCTTTTAACAACTTTTTATCATCTAAGTAAGTCTGCCAGCAATAAAAATATTACAGTATATTTCTCTATTTTTAACCTCAAAATTTCAGAATTTATTCATACTTTACACATGAAATATAGATAATGAATAGATCAATTGAATGATACAGAATCAACATTGTCATGCTTACTATTGATATTTTTTTCAATGAAAGATAGAATAATCCTGAGATGTGTATTTTGACATAAAACTTGTAGAATAGTAGATGACTGGAGAAGTATTAGAGAAACCACAGGTTAAAAGTTTATAAATAATCACTTTTTTATATTTTTATTAAAAATATTAATATTTATTTTAAGTTATAAATATGAATTTAGGTAAATCAAAATGGACAAAATAGAAGAAATTCGTTTAGCAGTTCCTTGGGGATTTGTAGCAGCAAAAGCATGGGGAGTTCCTACAGACTTTCCTGTCCTCTGTGTTCATGGAATATTGGACAATGCTGGAGCCTTTGATAGATTAATAGCCCAACTTCCAAAGAATTATTATTATGTCTCCATTGATTTACCTGGACATGGATTTTCATCTCATTTTCCTGCTGGAATTCCACTGGACTTCTTTAATTACGTATTAACAATAAGATATGCTGTAGAAGGATTGAAATGGAAAACTTTTTATTTTGTGGGACATAGTTTAGGTGGACAGTTGGGTACTTTCTATAGTATTATTTATCCTGGAAAAATACAAAAAATGATTTTGATAGAAGGGCTTGCTCCAAGAGTTATTCCTAAAGATGAGATTGTTGACCGAATCAGGAAAATACACACTGAAAGTATTGAAGCACACAATAAGGAAAAACAAAAATTGTATAGTTATGATGAAATCATACACACTTTAAGGTTCAAAAGAAGTGTTTGTTTGAATAGTGATGCAGCCCAAGCACTCTTTAAGCGATCTGTTTCTGATGTTACAGATAAGTATAAGTACAATCGTGATTACCGTTTGAAATCACATGTTATACCATTTTTTACCACAAATCAATTAGCTTATATTTGTAGTAAATTAAATGTAAAAACTTTATTTTTTCTGACTAGAGGCACTATGGAATCACTTGGTGATCGTACAAAAATAGTGGAAAATTTAATTGAAAATCTTCAAAACTTCAAGATGATTATAGTGGATGGTAATCATGATGTTCATAATAATCATCCAGAAAGAATATCATTTGATATTTGCAAGTTCTTAAATGAACAAAATATCTCCAGCAAATTATGACATATTAAAACATTTAACTCAAACAATTAGCAATATAAAAATTCTTTCATTATTTGCATTTGATTTATGTTATTTAATATTTAATAAAACTAATTAAATTGTATATGCTTGGATATAATTAAATAACTAATTGAATAAAACTCATTTTATTAGAACTTCTTGTAATATTTTATCTGAATTACCTTGGGTAAAAATTATTAAAATATTAAATCTCATAGTTAAATAAATATAGGTACTATATAAATATTCAAAAGGTGTTTGAAAAACCAATTTTAATTTTATAATTTCAATTGCAAATAAAAAAAATCATATTTTACTTTTTAATTAAAATTAAATTATGAGGTTTAATGTAACATGGAATTTTCATCTATGAAAATATATAAAAATCTAATATTTTTGAGAATTTTATGTAACTTTTTGAACTATTAAACAAAACAATTTTTTTTTTTTTTTCTTCCAATAAGAGGAATTCTAGCTCCAGGCCAGATCTTTGAATTTTTTTTTATTGCTTGCCTTGCTTGTGTTGAGATTCAGGTCAGGTTAGTAACACTAGTCATGGCATATGCATGATATGCATAAAATATTTACAAAATCACTGAATTGATAGTATTGAAATGTTGAAATAGCATTAACAGGACAGTGATAGATTTCAATATATTTTGAATTATGAAAGACTGTTTTCTCTAAGGTAAGTTACACTTTTAATGTAGATTATTTCTTTTGACATATAAAAACATGTAAAAGAAACTGAATATATCAAATTTTTTTACACATATAGAAATGGAAATTGAAAAAGCAGGAATATTAACTTTAAACGTACCATGGGGTCATATTGCAGCAAAAACTTGGGGAGATCCAAAAAACAGACCTGTTTTAGTAGTACATGGTATTTTGGATAATGCTGGAGCATTTGATAGATTAATAGCGCTATTGCCACAAAATTTTTATTATGTTTGTATTGATTTACCTGGCCATGGCTTATCAACACATTTTCAACCTGGGACACCTCTTAATTACACCACATATTTGCTTGTAATAAGATATGTTTTAGATGAATTACAATGGAAACAAGCATATTATATGGGTCACAGTTTTGGAGGACATTTAGGCTTATTATTCACACTAATCTACCCAGATAAAATACAAAAGTTAATTTTAATAGACGGTATTGTTCCCAGACCTAGTTCAGATGAGGAAATTATTCCTAGAATATTAGATGAGCACAATCAAGCTATTGAAGGATATAGATTAGCAAGACCACGTTATTACACAAAAGAAGAAGTTCTTTATGGCCTTAGGACTTTACGAAAATCTTGTTTAACAAGTGAAGCAGCAAGAGCAATATTTGAAAGATCAGTTATTAAAGTTGGAGAAAATTCATATTGCTATAGTCGTGATCAACGAGCAAAAATTACTATCATTCCAAATTTTAGTAAGGATCAAACTTTCTATTTACTTAGACAAATAAAAGTGGAAACATTAATAGTAATGGTAACTGATAGCTTACCATTTCTTGAGAAAATCAAACCGGATATTTTAGATATACTAAAGAATTTTAGTTTTGTAAATATTGTTAAAGTGAATGGTAATCATGATATTCATAATAATTATCCTGAAAAAATTTCTAATTATATATCTCAGTTTTTAAATCACATTCCTAGTAAATTATAATATCATACATATGTACATACATCGGTGAAAGATAAGTTAATTGACTACTTTTGTATATTAAATGGGTGTTAGAGGGGTTCTCAATATATTGACGCGATATTTTTATAAACTTGTAAAGTATATTATAATATTATAAAAATTATGAAAATAAATTAATTTATTTTTACTACATACAAAGTCATTACTATTATACAACACTTATCTTTACTATATCTCGCATTTGTCGAACTTTGATGAGTACATTTTCACCTAGCAATACTTTTTCTTGTAGTTCCTTTTCAAATACTAATGCCATATGATTCATAAAAGAACTACTTCTCTTGGTCTCATGCATATTATGATTACTTAGACAGATTTTATACCAACATATTAAGGCATTCGGTATAATTTTTTGCTTATCTACATTAATTTTTCCAAAGTCAATTGTTTCTTCCTTAATTTCTGCGTCATCTATTTCTACTAACGTTAATACGTCAGATAAGGCAGTATGGTTATATAAACTTGAATTCAAATCAAAAACTTGATTTATCTATAAGAAATTAATTGTATTAGTATATTTTATAAAATTAGTAAGTATCTTTGAATTGCTCAACTACCTTAAATTTATTTATATATTCTGCTATCACATATTTGTTATTTTCTAAACCTGAATTTGAATTTTCACTACCAACTGAATCATATTCTTCTTCGTCAGAACTACAGCTATCAGTAGGAGGATTCTAAAATAAATATTCTTTTCAATTCATTATTAAAAGAAAAATTTTTTCATTACTTAATTCGTTATGACCTGAAATGATCTAACATATTGCTTTATTCCATCTAGTAAATTTTCAAAGAAAAGCAATGAATCATTTTGACAATGTATATCTCACTGTATTTTTGTCCGCTTTTTCTGATCCCTTTAATCTCGTTTATTTTTAGCTATCTCTCACTATTCTTTTAATATAGACGTAAAAATATATTTAAATGTAAAAATAAAAAAAAACTTTTTTTTTCAATTTATTGTATTTTTTAATATCAGTGTTTTCAGGACTTACTAATCGTTCTGATCTGGTGGTGTAAATGCATTTACTAAATGAAAAAAATTATTAATTTTATTCGAAAAATGTGATTGTTAGGGTACGCCGTTTATAGAAAATCTCTACTCTAAAATTTTTTTAAACCATTCCAAATCGGATAATAGAATCAGAAAAAATTAAGAAAAATACAATATGCATTTCCAAAATGTAGGTCGTTTCAGAACAAAATAAGTTAAAACAATATTAACTAGTACTAATAATACTAACTGCAGCCTTAAGTAATGAGCATCTTTGAAGATTGTCATCATTTACAGAAACCATCTTTGCTAGTTCTTCAGAATATACTAGTTGGCCCATGAGATATATTTTTTCTGGAAGTAAAGTACCTGAAGCATTCAGCAAGCAGCTGAGAAGAAACAAGTATTAGATTTTGTTTAAAATTACAATTTAAAATTGTTTAGTATTTTCACACCATAATAATTTTATGATTTTGAAATACTAACCCATAAATTTCACGACAACTTTGCTGTCCAAGGTCCATTAGTTCACCTTTCATATCAAAATTATGAGCAAAAATATTATCTAATGTACAAACAATTTCACTGAAGTTAGATACAAAACACACTTTTCCTTCAATATGATTTGTGTGAACTATGTGTTCAATAAAATGCCTCAATGCTTGGTTGTCAGTTTGATAATACAAAACTTCACAATTGTGATTTTCTTTTAATACTGTTAAGCCATACATTGGAAAAGGACTTGTGTCAAATACCGTTTGAATATTTTCACCTTTTTTTGACTTTGCTACTTCAATCAAAGATGATATATATTCCTTGTCATTCAAAAACATAATAACATCCCTTGGCAAATGATAAATAAGTTTCTCGTGAGTATTCATTTCTTCGTCATTTAATTTATATGAACATTTCAGTCTTTTATTCAAAATTTGTGCCGTTATTAAAACATTGTCTTTTGATTTAACACTTCGTGGAAATGTTGGAAATACTGCTAATTGCCAGCATGATTTTCCTTGAGATGAATCTAATACAATTTCTTCATCAAGATTCAGCTTAAACCATGCAACTAGTCCATCAACTATACCATTGTAACGGCATGTAGTTGATATTGCGTCTTTTATTCCATCTTCATTAAAATACATCAATTCGTTCAAATCGTTAAAATTAATTTCAAGTAACGGTCTAGGCTCTGTGATATAATTTATAGTAACATTTTGCAAATTCTCAGTGTCATAATATTCTTCATCAGGAAGAATATATATATTTTCAAATGCTAAATTTCCAAGATATTTGGATTTGTCAAATGTAACAGATGATCTAAATCTGATATATTCAGATTCAACTGCTGCTATATATAAAGTGGCACACATAGGTATAATAATTCCTGTACCATTAGTGGCTAAAAGATTTTTGTGTGCATGAATTAATGTTGGGACCACTAATTCTCCAAATAAAGCTGCATCAAATATTTCTGTAACTATTAGTTTTACTCTAAAATATAAATGACAAATTATTTTTTTAAATAGAGCAATTAATAAACATTAATTGAATAATGAAGAATATGCAATACCTTTCAGGTATATCTTCAGGAATTTTCAAATCAGTTGAAGCTTTACAAATAAGACTTATATGTTCTGCATTGTTTTTGTGAAATACTTTCTTTGCAATGTCACACATTACTGGTGAATATTCACATGCATAAATTTTTTTAGCACCTGCGTCATTAGCATACAAGCTCAATAATCCAGTGCCAGTGCCTATATCTAAAATAGTATCATAGCCCAAAATAATTCTTCTTTTAATTGCTTGATCAAAGGCGTGATTTCTGCTTTTATCATTTAACATAGCAAAATGCCATCTGTCAACAGCCATACTATATGCGTTTTGTAAATTTCTCTCTGCCGGCAAAAAGTTTTTATCAACCTCTAATGCTCTTTGTAAGCACTGTATTGCCATCAAGGATTCTTCATACCTATGAAAATGAATAATTAGTCTTTTATTTTAGATTACATATGTATTGTATAAATTAAATCAGAGATCGTCAAAATACGACCGCAAAATTTTTTTGTCGATACTTTTATAATTTTTATTAATATTTGATGAGATTGAATAATGTTAATTGATAAACACGATTTATGTAAAAACGATTTATATAAAATCCATTTATATAAAAAAAATTTAAATAAAACCGACGTTTGAAAAAATATTCGAAAAAGTATTCATCGAATCGCTTTTGCGGATACTTGAGTACCGGCAAAAGTAGCCGTCGAATACTGTCCAGCGGCAATACTCCCAATGGTTCGTGGCTGATTTAGATCTTTGAGTCTACCCAATTTTTTCTTATATATTTTGACCCGTTGAATCCGAATTTCTTGGGTAGCAAGTCTGAAATTAGCGCCTTTAATTGTTATTAAGAATTTTTTTAAACAATATCTAAAAATGTGTTTCGCTAAAAAAAATCCTATCGCATTCTTTAAGTCATTTCAAAGAAAAAAGGCTTATACAAGTTGTCTGCTAAAATGTACTCCAAAGGTCCAAAAAAATTATCAAAGTTTGAAAAAACTTGATTTTTTGAAACTTTGAGAATTCTTGCGGGCCTTTGGACTGCATTTTAGCAGACAACTTGTATAAGACTTTTTCTTTAAAATGACTTAAACAATGCGATAGAATTTTTTTAGCGAAAAAATGCATTGTTTGTTATTTCATTGTTTTTAACAATTAAAGGCGCCAATTTCAGATTTTCTACCCAAGAAATTCGGATTCAGCGGGTCAAAATATATAAGAAAAACTTGGGTAGACTCAAAAATCTAAATCGGCCACGAACCATAGGGCTGGCCGCTGGACTAATACTCAAGTATTCGAAAAAGTATCCGTCGAATATTTTTTTCGCATACTCGAGTAGCCGACCAAAATATTCGTCGGATACTTTTTCGAATATTTTCTTAGAAGGCTTTTTAATTTTTTACAAAATTAATAATCATGAAATCTCCCTCTTTAACTGTACATGCTTAGTTTTTACATACTTAGAACACGTTTATCCGTTAAAATTATTCAATCTTATCAAATGTTTACCGAAATTATAAAAGTATCCAAAAAATGTTGCGGTCCGATTTTGCCGATCTCTGGATTAAATTGTAATAATTGAAATCAGTTACTTTAAGAGATGAGCGGCAAAATTATTTAGCATTGCAGCATTATTTGGAAAAATTTCAAGAGAATTTTGGTAACACTTGATAAGATCTTCTATACGATTATTTTCTTCAAGATAAATGCCCCATTCACCTAGAATAATAATTCGATATATAACACGAATTATATTAAAAAAAAATAATAAAAATAATAGGTATACTCACATAGAATTGTGGTAAATCTTTTTTCAAGTTCAGCTCTTTTTGCTGGACAAAACTCTAATACTGCAGTATAATGGGCATAAGCTTGACCAACATTTCCCTTGGCATCATGCTCTAATGCTTTCTTCAATGAAATTTGCACTATTTCTTCTACTTCCGTATTCATCATGACTGTAAGAGATTTTCATATAAGTTAACTAATAGTTTGTACTGAAACTATAACAATCATACTAATCTACAAAGTCGCACCTAACAAGCATATTATTAATTACGTTTATATTTTTATTATTCAATTAAAACACATTATTAGCAAGTGCTTATCCCATAAAATGTAAAATAAAAAAACTAACTTTTCTAAACGGCGATTTCAGTAGCACGGCGCCCGATATACACGTCGCGATCGACTTTATTGGGATGAGAGCGTGAAGTGTCTTTAATTGAACCTTAACAGGAATCGAGTCACGTTATAAAAAACGTGAATGTAATATATTCAAAGAGAAATGTGTAAAAGCAGACAAGAAATATTTCGTATTACCCCAATGAAGTATAAACTTTTACGTTGCGAAAAACAAAGTTTGCACTGCAAAATCGTCTTCTGATTCTGGCTACATAACTTAGAGGGAGAAGACGAGAAAAAAGCTTGGCAACGCGTCTACGAAAGTTAAGTGACAGAAATGAGGTGGTTATTGTACGTCAATTAAAGATGATAAAATATATAACGATGCTACATTATAGTCGCGCGACTAAAACAGACAGAAAAATCATCATCAAACATGTAAGATCATAAATAGATTTGTTGTAAATATAATATAGTTTAATAAAATATTTCAATAAAATTTATAAGATAGCTAACAATAAGTAAACAAAGCAAGTAGTTATTAAAAGAGTTTAAAAAATTAATTTAAACATTAGTAGAAACTTTTACATCAATCTTAAAAAACTATATTGAGATACAAATTAAAATTTTTATTTATTTTTTTAAATTATTTTATGGAAAATTATTAATTATTCTTATATTTTTGTCTTGAAGTTTCAAAAACGAATTATTAAAATTACGAAAGTACTAATTACACTTTTAAAACAAAAAATTGTTGCTAAAGATACTTATTTTATAAAACTAAAGTAAAGTAAAATCGTGAGACATTCTTTTAAAATTAAATTTAAATATAATTAAATATTGTGAACGACCCTGATGATAGCAGCTCAGACTTGCCATGCTGGCTGCCCGTCACTGTCGTAATAATAATACCTACTTATTATAAAACCGATTTTGTTCCTAAGAATTCAAATGTGACATATTATGTTATCCAAAAATCATAACTACATATAAAACAAGCTAAAAATCGTAAAAGAGTGAATATTTTCAAACTTACGGAATTCTATTTTTCGATTATTAAAATAGAATTCTATTAATTATATTATTAATTATAAGCAATCTATTATAAATTTTTAATAGCACAGATTTTTCAGATCCTTTTTTTTTTACTTTAATATATATATTAATGAAATAAATAAATCTATTTACAATCTATTAGAAATCGAGAAATCAAATAAAATAGTTTTCAATAAATCGTTTTATTTAAAAAAGAAAATATTTAAATGACAAAACTTTAATCTTTAGAGAGCCGACCTAACCCTTTGAGGGAACAGTATAGGTAACTTGAAAACTCCACCGAACTTGTTGGCTATTTATATACATACATACATACATCAAACTTTCTAGAAAATCTCGAATTCCAAGGAAAGAATGCCGGCCCTCTAAACGTGAAATATAAGTTATTGTTATTGTTATTATTTTTACCTGTTGCAATAAAATTATGGCAAAAACTAAATAAATAAAATAAATAAAAATTTTACAAAAATCAGCGACTGCGAACATTCTGACATAATGCATCTTGTGTAAGTATAGATGCAAAATAATCCATGCAGCTACAAAATTATATACAAGATTTAATTTTTCTGACGCGTTATTTAACGTAGCTTTACAGAAAACCAGTTTTTCTTTACCGCTTTAGAAGAGTGGTTTTAAAATAGATACAGGTAATATATTTTGCGATCAGAACACTATTTCTATTGTTTAAAAAAACGTAGTTACGGTATTCTTTAAATTATTATTATTACTGACAATCGAAAACGAATTATGTTTGTAATAAATCCGATACCTAATATAAAAAATAATTAAAAAAAAATTTTATTGTAAATGGATTGTACCTAGGTAAATTAATCAGGACTACAGTCTGCATCCTATGTATTATAGTTTTTACAATAGAATACAAAATCTAATTAACTTTCAGATTTATTTAGTTTTTTAAAACAATACGTCGTCAAGTTAAATAATGAATTTGTAAATGATTTTGTTTATTTAAGATAACAATGTACCGTTGATAATATTCGTTAAATACTTACTAATTAATTTTCATGTGCAGGTACACTTTCTGACTCGTAGAAAACAATTACTTTGTCGTACTGTCATACATTGCCGATGATTCTTGAATTAATCTTGACGATGAGATCTTTGACTTCGCTGTTCCTTATCAAATGAAAACCAATTGGTAATTTTTCCTTTTACAACTAGGTCATTATGATATCATTACGAAGAAACTACTTGCACAATGTAGGAAAAGGATTTTGAGGTTAAGTATTCTTGTTTACAGGCGTCTATGTACGGCGCGAACTTCCTTGTAAATTTAAAACGTATTAGCGCCTTAGCGGTTGGTCTTGATTGCGCAATGAATTATAGGTGGAATTCTAAATATTCTATGAACGAAGGTGAAAAACGCATTGAATTGGAACATACAAACAATTATGTAAACAAACACCAATTTATTGTTTTTTAACACATGCATGTGATCAAATACAGAAATTTAAATATTTAAAAATAGCCAGTATAAAAATTATGTTTTCATATAATAAGAATAAATACATAAATAACTAGGTAAGTCTGCTCAGCAGTCGCAACATTCGTTGATTATATCTTGTAAAGCTTCGCGAAATATATTACACAATTTTCAATGTATGTACAAAAGATTTTTGATAAAAAATAAACTGCGAATTTATATCAAATAATAAACAAAAATTGATATAAATACTAAATAAGTGATCGCAAATATTTTAAAAGAAAAATTAAAATTAAAGGTTGATAACAAAAACAAAATTGTCATTACTGGTAATAATATAACAAATCATCGTCATCGTCGTCTTCGTCACTAATGTAATAAACGAATTCGACAACATCTTCGTCTTCATCGTCATCATCATCATCATCTTCATCTGGTACCAAACCGTGATATAGCATGTTAAAGCACCTGGAGTGTGGATCACTGTTATAATGACTGTAGGGATTATCTCGGTTTAGTTTTTCATTACACATCCAGCAGAAGAATGTATTACATTTCCAGCATACCATTTTGTTGCAGCCATCAGATTTCTAAAAATATTTTTTAAATTAGTTTACAATTTTGTGAAAAAAAAATTAGGATTAACGTTCGTTATTTATAAAAGTTATAAATATCTATAATATAATATAATAGTATAAAGTACCTCTATTGGAGTATTACAATGGGGACAACTTTGACTATTAGTGTGAATCCAATTCTCAGACATAGTATTTTCAACAAGTATCTGCAATTGTTTTTTACCAAAACGTAATTCTAATTCAGATTTCTTTTCACCTGAGGCTTCCTGATATTCTTTCACAAGATTTTGTTTTTCAACTGAAAATTAAATAATTGAAATAAGTACATCTATCTACAATAAATTTAATAAGATAATATAATAATATAATTTACCTGTATTAACTTTACATGGTTCAATTCCGTGATATACAGCTTTACAAAAAACACAAAAAGCATATTGACAAACAGGGCAATTTGCCATTATTTCATCGGACTCTCTGCTAACTGGGTATTGACAACTTTTACGTGGGCAATAAATGATATCAGTCATTGTGTCCAAAGTTGCATTAAGTAGTATAGAATCATATTTTGAAAATAGTTCTGGTGATACTAGATCTTTAATCTGAAATGGAAAGAAAGTCATACTTATTAATAAAATAAATTGTAAATTTATCAATAAAAATATTTCATTAAATATTATTACTTGGCCAGGTGTTGCTTCAGATTTACATTTTTCTTCAGGACAAGGAATACTTTGCACACTTCCATCTTTAATTTTGACTTCAAAATAACCAAGTATACATTCTTTACAAAAAACATGAGCACATGGTAAAAATTGTGTACAATGCTCTCCTAATTTGTCTGCAAAACAGATTTTACAAGAATAAAAGTTTTTTCTGAATTCTATTTGATTTCTTATCTCATTATAATCTATCAGCATTTGAACTGGATTCTTTCCAACAATATCAGATACAGCTCTTTGGTCAAATATTTTTTTGTTTTTATTTTTCCTAACTCTTTTCCTAACAGCAAGTTTTTTATTTCTATGAACACTTTCCGCTTTTGCATTACTTTCTTTGCATTCTTCAATGGCACTTTCGGTATTTTTAACATCATCTTTTACTTTTTGGGATTTCTCTAAAGTAGTTTTATAAAATGTATAGACATGATCGATGTTAATAGCCTCTTGAATATTTAAAAATTCAAGAGTTTCTGATTGTAAAAAACCAATCCATGTAAATAAAACTTCTTGACCTTTATTACTTTCCCATAAATGATCCAATTCCTTACACAATTTAGACAATGCTAAAGGGCTTAACCAAGATGATCTAAGGATAAACTTTGGGGGTGAAGTAGATGGATAATCTGGTGATAATGTAATCAATAATATTAACGGCGGTAAATGAGAAATAGAAACTTTTTCTGGCTTTTCATTTTTTTGACGATTGTCTTTGTACGTAAAAAAATAATTTTCTGGAAGATTGATGAATATTTTTAAAGTGACTTCATAGAGATCATTTTCTGTTCTATAAGAAAATTCTTCTTCATTGTATATGCTTTCTAATGCAGTGAGTTCATCTTTCTGTTTTTCATTATCCATAGACTGAAAAAGTTAAAAATAAATCAATTTAGATACAATCTTTCTATTGCTCACATTATTTAAACGTTTAAATTGAATATTGAACTAATATAAGTAATTTAGACTCTTCATAAAACATTTTGTACAATATTATATAGAAAGTTTTTATAACCTTAAAATGCTTTAAGTTCAAATATGAAGTATACAGAAATTGCAATTAAATAACGTTACTCTTTACCAAATAAATTCCTTTTACGAAAATATATATAAGCTAATGTATGAATTCTCTATACAAATTTTCTATTTATACATCTGTTGTTAAAATTATACAATCAAAAATCTATACGTTTTCCTACTATTGTTACACCTTATTTTGACATTTTTTTATTGCAAAATGTTAATATGAATTTTGAAACTGCATTTAAAAAGAACACAACATAATTTTTTGAAGTTCAAAATAATGAAATTTGATTTTACCGTAATAGACATTTCTTATATATACAAATACAAGTAAAAACAACAATGCCGGCCTTGTACTCCGCAACTTATATAGGTAGGTACTGGGATCTCGGCGGCGACGGCAGTTTCACAGATGTGCACAATCCCATATATACCTATACCTAATGACTTATGAATATATATATATATATGTATATGTGCTATCACGTGGGATGGTGATTTTCAAGAAGCAAAATAGCTGACAATTTTTTCCGAACAGAAATTTATTAAGTAACCTACTTATTATATTTATTTTTATGAAATTCAAAATTAACTACAGAACAGTGGTATTACATTGATAAATTTTCAGATGGATATTTTTTCTGAAGATAAACAATTTTTAAAAATATTTTTTAAACGCGATTATTGTGAATTCCGAAGAAGCGCCATATTATTATACGAACACCAAAAAATACCTAAAAGATATGCAAAATATTTGCAAATAAGCGTGGGTATATGCGACGATTATTTCGAATAGAAAACTCATCTTTATTTTGAAGTACATTCTAATTTGTTCTTTGAATTTTCTGAAAAAATAACCATTTCAAAATTTAGCAGTCCAACAAAATACCTTTCCATTTTTGTAGATAACAAAGCCATGCTATACTCATCTTAAATTTAATAATTTTTTTACTTTGGTGGATGTAAGTAATACCAATGACAAAATGAAGTATATTTTTAAGTTAAAAATTGTGAAATAAACTGCAATAGGAAGATAAGGGTAATTAAAATTTTACATTAACTCTTGGAGTAAACTTATGACTTTTATTTAATATCATAACTTAGATAATAATCTTTATATGATCTATATTATGTATATTTACAATAAAAAACCTTAAAAACTATATTATATTTTTTCTTGTGTTTATACTTTTCAATTATTATCTAGGTATTTCTAGTTCTTAATATACTTATTTCAATATATATTTAAAAATTGTTAAACAGAATCCAAAGTATTATTCTTCTTCATCGTAACATTCTTGAAGATGATCTAACTTCAACTCTTTATTTTTATCAATTTTTTGAGATTTACTTGTTTGCGTTTTGTTCTTCTTGGAAATTTTCTTTGTTCCAACTTGATATTCTGGCATTATAAATTTGTTGTCCCTGAATTCTGGTTCAGGTACTGGTTTAAATGGTTCTTCTTGCTTTTGTGGTTTTTTGAATACAATTGTACTCTTATTACTGTCATCCACTACAAATCTTTCTTCGTCACCAATGTCTTCTTCCTCCATAGAGGCATCCACAGTTGTGTCAATTTCCATGGCTCCGATGTGAACCTTAAGTTTGTCTTTAATTTTATTTTGTTTCTGTGTCTCTCTGGCTTCTCTTCGTTTTCTTTTCTTCAGATCATCTAAGAAAGATAATGCAGTTTGGCTGTTCATTTCATTTGACATATCAGGAACATCATCTAAGCTGTAGTATGTCCACTTTGTTGGATTTCTATGATGTTCTGCTATTGTTCGAATGTTATGACGTGGTGGCGGTAATTCGGGTCTCTTAAAAATACTCTGGCGTCCTCGGAAACCTTTAATTTTGTTTCTGTTACTTTGACCAGTTGACAGATCCTCAAGCCTAGGTACCTTAGAACCTTTGTGATTAACATCTTTATTGAGAGATTTTTCTATTTGAAATAACTGTTCAGCTAAACGTGTCTGTCGATCAACGAAGTTATCCTTGATGACAATGGATCCTTTTTCAGGATCCATGTTTAGGTTAAAAGATCTAAATTACACAAAATCCAACTGAATGCCTCGTCCTGTGTGTATGTAGAGTATTATTACGTTCTGTTTTTGTTTACAGGTTATACCTATGCTCCGGTTTTGCAGACGCAGACGCGACACGGGCGACACGCCACACGCCATTTGTTGCGCCTGCGCTGAAAGGTATTCATCATGAAACGCGCGATCGGCGCGATTTCCAAAAGATAAAGAAACACAAAATAATGTCTACTTTATAGCAATATACCGTAACTTATTATTAATGCCAAAAACATTATATTACGATTTTATTTATAAATTTTTATTTAGCGAATAAAAATTAACTTTATAAAAAAAATTCTTGTTTTTAAGTCGTTTTATTTATTTAAATAGACTTACATTAAACCTCATACGTGTGTACCTATCTTTTGTTCGCTGGCCGATCAGTGCCGAGACCGAGACCCAAGGAGTGCATGCGATGCGCTCGATAGAGGCCCAAAATCAGCTGGAGTGCTGGACAGCTGCTTACTCAGCAAAGTCATATTATAATAGAATATAGTAAGCAGAGTGTGCATATATCAGCGTATGGAAATGAGGAGTCCTCCATGCTATTCAGAAGTTGGTAAGAAAGACGGAAAACAGAATCACGCTGCTATATGGATGTTAAGATAGACATCGTCGGTACATCACGTATACTTACGTCGTATAGGTACACATACGAAACTGCGCTTATCTCGCAAGATCGACAGATCATCATATATATGTCGCAGCGCACGCATCACGCGCAAGAGAAAGACAGACAGATTACCTATAGGAGGAAAGAAGCCGATTAAGCGGGAGAGCACTGCATCGCTAGCTATATAGTAATGTGATAATGTCATATAAGTAGGAGAGTCAGCCGATCAGCAGCAGTACAGACGCACACGCGAGATCGGTGTACTCTAACCCCGGACCCCGAACAATTAACATCGTCGTCATAGTCGTCGTCATCGAGCCAGTCTTCTTCTACTCCTCGCAATTCCTCCTCTTTTTGTATAAGTGAGAGAGAGAAGGAGAGAGACAAGACGCCGCAACTCAAGGGATAAAATATTATAGGGAAATCGCGGGGCCACGCGCGCGATAAATGCACGGCGAACGAGGAGACAACGTCACGAGCGCATAAACAGCAGCCAACAGCTGAGGCTCGATAGCATGTTGTCAAGAGGCTTTGAGGTTATGAAGTTCAGATGAGGTTTGTAAATAATTAAATTTAACGCCGCTCGAATTTAATGTTCGTTCGTTCTTTAGCCAGATATATAGGTTACGTGTTTAAAAATCTTTGTCGAATTTTTCCGACGATGTAGTGTGCTTAGTTTAGTTCGAATAGATGATAGTGACTAGCGTATTGTCTTTCCTGAACACTCCATTGTCGACATAACTCTGTTTATTAAACTTTTGGGCAGTGTTTGTTGACAGATTGTTTTCTTTTTAAAACGCAAAGAAAATCATTTTTATGCTCCATCTACCCTGGTGGAAATGTTCACCATAAGTTAGCTATTTTTCGGTTAACGTTATGGGCAAAAACGAACATTGCTATAATTTCATAATTATGTACCAATCCGAAATAAATTATGGTATTTACACTTTATAAAATATGTATTTTAAGTAATATTTTTAGATGAATTATATTATTTTTACATTATGATTTTTACTAAAAATGCTTCCATTTAATTAACGCGTTAGCTATAAAATATGGTTAATTTTTTACCAAGGCATTTTTAAAAGTTTATAAAGATTTTATCTACAATTATAATTACTTTATATTTTTTTAAATTTCAACATATTTTTAGAAACGAATAAGTTATTGATTGTTTTTTGTCTTTTATAGGTGCTGTACGCAACTAAAAAACAACAGGAGTTTATCATTTACAACTTATTATAGAAGGTTAGAAGTTCAAGAGAAATAAGAGGATGTATTGTGTACAATGGCTCATACCTGTACTGTTAATACCAAAGCCGGTGAATCCTGCACTTCTGCAGACTCACGTTATGTTTATGGTCCTTTACCTGATTGGATTCTTCCTGGAGCGAAAGCCCTGCACAGTATGCAGTGTTGTTTTCCTGGCAACTGTATTTCTCATTTGTTACAGCGGTATAGGCAATTGCCTATTTTGGAGTAACAATTGTGATACTGTAAGATGTAACAATGGTTGAAGCAATTTTATGGAGATAAAGACTTTAGAGTAATTTTATCAGTTTTTATTGTAATTACAAAGATGTCCTGCTTAAACAACAAGTTGAGTTAACATAGCGCAGGGTCTAGTTTTATAATTGCTCGATAAAAAGTTTTAAGTCTTTCCATTGTAAATATGATGTATACAGTGGTGAGTCATAGTGTAGGGATTGCATATCGAATTGTATATAAAGTCTTTCCATCGATTATCGCTACTATTTATCGATCACGATATTAAAATTCTGAGTCTAAGAAAAAATTGTGATGAAAAACATTTTTCATTAAAAAAACTTTACTATGTGTTTTATGCATTTATAAAATCACCTGGCTTATATTGTGGTAAAATATTAAGTACAATAGTAATTCATGCAAATGAATTATAGGTCAAAGCATTATTTATATCATAACAGTTTTTATTAATATGAAATTTATTTGGAAACATTTTAACACTTGTTCAAAAATGAATTCAAATGAAGCACAATACTTAATTTTTTTTTATAACAAATATATATTTTTAATTATTATAAAAATTTACCTTCAGTTAATTTGAAAAATGCAAACGTAATCGAATTATTATTATTCATCAAAATTTTTTCTCAAAAATAATCGAAATACCTGCGAAAGTAGAGTCATAAATGAAAGATATTTATTTTATTTTTATGTACACATTTTTATTTAGCGTTTAATGAACCTATTTCTTTCGTAGGAATTTTGATAAAACTTAGCCATATATACTTCCAAATCATATGTCATGAAAATACTAAAGTGTAAGTCTATTAAAGTAATAAGTAGTATAAAAACAAAATTAATAATAATCAAGGAAATAATTTCTCTAATTGTTGTTGGGGAACAGAGAATGACTTTTATTAGTTAACTTGCCTAATTTTATAAAATAAATGTATAAACTTGAATTGAGACATTAAAGTGTCACAGCACAAATATTTATTTAGCCTGTGATAAAGTGATATTTATACTTGAAAAAGATGATAGCGAATGCAATCTTTTTAGACAGACTAAAGTTGATACTAAAAATTGCAAATGATTAACTATTTAATCCAGTGAATTAACTGCATTGATAATGCTTGATAACTATGCAGTATAATTGATAAAAGCTAGAGCAGTTAAGTTAAACAGTTGAGAAATTTAAGTGTCTTCGATTGTCAATAAATGTCTTCTTTTTAATTTTTAATACCTTTCTTGGGTATTTATAGACAAAACATTGCAATTTTTAAATCCATTTAATACCTAAAATCATAATATCTTCCAAGTAATGATTAGATGATTCCAATTACTCTGTAAATAAGAAAGTTGAGTACTTTTGAAATGCGCTTACAAAATATTCGACGAATTTATAGTGGCAATTTTTAAATTTTTAACTGAAAACTAAATAAACTATGTTACATTAATTGTATTTCAAGAATTACTTATTGATTGCTAAGACAAATGAAACCAATTTTAAATAGCTGCATGAGCTAAGAGTTCTTTATAAAAAGTTCAGTTAGAAAACTATGTATATTCTTTACATAATCACGTTTCAAGTTAAATTTATTTTTCAAACTAAAAAAAGGTACATTGTAAGTATATAATTTTCCATAATTATCTTCATACGTTCTTTTGAATTGTTATTAGATAATAATGTAATGAATCAATAAAAAAATATTAATTAAAATTTATAAAATAATTACAACCTTCCTTATTATATAAATATAAAAAAATATTGTAAGAAATTCGAAATGCGAAAATAGAGCAATTTCTAATTAAAAAAAAAAAAAAAGGATGTAAGTTTGATGGGGTATGTAGTAAATAAAAAAGTCCAAGGTAAGTTTCACATAATAAAAATAATTTATTGCGGAGGCTTTCCACGACCAAAACCACCACGGAATTCGAGCTCAGCCGTGCCAGCACCGACATCGGCCTTCTTGTCACCAGGACCACCAGGTCCGCGCCTGTATCCGGCGCGGTCTTCCGCAGGTCGTGACATATCACGGCCAGTGGTGGCAACACCTGGGGGTTTCCTGCTCTCGGTCGTAGCTTTCCTCTTGAGCGTGGCAGGCACAATTTCAGGTGGAAGGTGGAGGTAGGTCCTCAAGTACTCAATACCCTCATTCGTCAAGTACCAGTAGAAATGCCTCCAGGCAAACTGTTCCTTAACATAACCTCTGGATTTCAAAGACTGAAACAAAATATAAATTTTCAAATATGGCATTTAGCAAAACTTAAATTACTTTTTCAGTTGTTATGAAACATTATGACGTTTTGTAATTTTTGATTTTATAAAAATACTTTATTTTAATTGTTTTAGTTTATATAACATCTTTAAAATAAATCCATTTATTATATAGCATAATAAATCATATTTTTCAAATTTGTTTTTTAACATACATATTGTCTATAATATTTGAACAGAGGCACATTCTTTAAAGTGAAGAGATTGTGCATGTGCTTCAATAATTTTTAAAATATAAAAATTGGTTGAGAAATATGAAAAATCAAATACAGAAATCTGTAATTGATTAAGCCTCCTCTAAATAGATAATTGTAGTTTTTAAATTAGAAAATTACATCAAAGTTCAAACATTACACTCAAAATTTTTAATTTGCTGAATAGTTTCATTGATAAATTAAAAAACTTGCTTAATTGTTATATAATTACTTTTCACATTGTTAATGTAATTTAAAAATTAACCAAAATACATGACAATAATGGATTGGAACTTAACGTTTAAATAATTTTATTCGAAGGTTTGAACATTTGACAATGGACCAGTGTGACTGGTATAATATAGTATGTCATATTTTAAATTAAAATATTTACCTGCATAGCTTTGATGACCTCAAGGTTGGGGATGGTCTCAAGTTCTGGGTGTTTTGGAGCATGGTAATCTTTCTTCGCTACAATTACACCCTCTTTGAAGAGGTATTCGTAAATAGCAACACGATTCTTCTTGGGCATCAACATTCTATAAGAATAAAATTATATTATTAAGTATCATATCTGCACATATGTATGCATGTATATAAGTTCAATGCAATAATGTTTCTTCTTTCCAAATGACAAGCATTGATATGAAAATTAAGGTTTGAGGTTATATATTATAACCTCTTTTTTACAACATAATATAACCGATTTTACAATAGAATTTTAATCATAAAAAAAATATATTAAAAAATGTAATCAATTCCTTCATTAAATTTAAAATTTTATTCTAATATATTGAGAATTTTTAAAACTTTATCGATTTTGAAATAGAAAAGTAAAACAGTCACAAAACACAGAACATTTTAAATAAAATTTTTGCAAAAACACAGTAACTATTGGTATCAAAATGTTCGCTAAACAATACTCTATGCGACAATGCTTTAGTTTTTTGCAAGAAGTTTCGGATGTTATAAATAAAATTAGATTTTTAACAAATATCCACGCACTTGGATGTCTTGAGGAGGCCACGATCACCGAAAAGGAAACATTCGCCGCGTAGCCGCACGGGATGGACCTAACTTTTCGATCTTACTAGAAATCACAATATTGTACAACGAAATATCCCTAGATTATCGGGATATTTGACATGGAGAGCAGAGGAGAGCGCCACTTAGTTCATTTTGTTCATTAAAATGCTATGGCTCAGGCTGCGCCATTTTCCCACTTTCCCATATATAGATATACTGTACCGTGCTTTCCAAGTAAGTTCTACTTTTCGCCACCGAAAATGTCAAATCCCAATATACTTACCTAGTGCTAGTTTAATAAGTGAGGTTGTCAACATGCATTAAAACCTGCCTTTGGCGGTAAGCCGGTAAATCGTTGTTTTGAGAGAAAATGGTAAATAATAAAAGTTCGGAGAAATGACTGATTAAAAAGGTTTATTTGATTTTTACTTGGGTGTTTTGCAAAATGAATAAAAATAATAGATCGGGAGGTATTAAGTTTCGCGAGTTAGATTACAGTAAAAGTTCATCGCAAGAATATCGAGTCGAGAATAATCTACGAAGTAAAGAAGATGTTTTGAAATTATTTGCTGATACAAATCACAATTCGCAAAAAGAAAATGCTCGTAATATCGCAAATGAAAGCAGTTCAGAAATAAATACGGAAATTGAGTTTGATGAGAAAGTTGAAGAGGCGACAGAAAATAATTCAATACAATCACCAAAAGTTCAATTAAATGTTATTGGTAACTCTACAAAAACAAAAAATATAAGTCAAAAGCACAAAACTCAATCGAATGTTATTGACTCATCCACAAAAACAGAAAATGTTACAAGTGGCAAAAAGTTCGGAAAATTATTTTTATTTCATATAACCTTAGAATAATTATAATTCGTGTTGCATTAAAAATTATTAAATGAATTTTTTTAGGGTTTACAATGTAATGGTTGGAAAAATTTCAACACGAAAGCATAAGCAATGGGATAGTGATGGATTACTTGAAATCAGTGGAAAAAGCGCTGTATTAAAGGTTTGATTATGAGTTACATTAGATTTAATAATTGAAAATCTTTAGTGATTAAATAATATTGCTTTTTTTTATTGTTAGGATATTGATGGAAAGTTTATCGGAAAGACAGTAATCAAACCTGAAACTATTGAAGAAGGCTTCAGAATGTGTATAGGAGGAAAAGAAATTGAGGTATGTACCTGTTACTCTTAACTTGAAATGTTATTTTTCTTTTTTAAAATCATAAGTATTTTCTTATTAATTATTTCTTAATTTTATTTTTAGATAGTAGAATTAGCTTCATTTCAGGATATTCAAGCAAGGCAAACTTCTAATGAACAAATTAATAAAAATGAATCTGTAGAGCCACCAGCAAAAAAAGCTAAAATATCTAAAGGCTTTGTTCCTGTAAAATCTGGTACCAATAAATAATTTACGTTTTAAAATTATTTAAAAAAATATTCTTCATTTGATATTTTTTTTTGCATAACATAATATAAAGAATATATATTTAATTTAATTTTTCTTAATGAAAATTTAAAAATTAGGTTTTGAATTTATTTTAATTTCTGTTAGGCAAAAGTTTACATTTTAATTACGAACCTCTTATAATGCCAAACCCACCACTTGATATTGAATGGTTTCAAGACAATGATGAGCGAAAAATTTATGAAGTTTCTGTTGATGGTTGCTTAGCTTCTGTTTTAAGACCTCATCAACGTGAGGGAATAGTTTTTATGTACAAATGCATAATGGGAATGAATGATTCCCACTTTCAAGGGGCTATATTAGCTGATGAAATGGGTTTAGGAAAGACATTACAATGCATTTCTCTTATATGGACATTGTTAAAAAAGGGTCCTAATGGAAAACCAGTTTTAAAACGTGTATTAATTGTTTGTCCAAGTAGTCTATGTGGGAATTGGAATAAAGAATTTAAACGATGGCTTGGATCCATGAAAATATCTCCTTATGTTGTAGAGGGTAAACAAAAAACTAAAGATTTTACTAAAACTCCAAGAGCTTCTGTTATGATTATCAGTTATGAAATGTTTGTGAGGAATGTAGATGATATAAATAATTTAAATTTTGATTTATTAATATGTGATGAAGGTCACAGATTGAAAAATAGTGAAGTTAAAACACTTAAGGTAAATAAATTATTAGAATACCTGAGAAATAAATTATTTATCTCATTTTATAAAAAAGTTAGTAAATTTTTGTGTAGAGTTAAAGGGTTAAAAAAATAATTAGGCTGAGCTACTAAAATATTTTTAATCAATACAAGAAATAAATAATTTTTTACTCAGATATTTCAAGGTAAATTCAATATTTTAGTATAAATTTTATTTTATTTTTAGTACCTTAGTCAATTAAATTGTAAAAGAAGAATACTTGTATCAGGTACACCTGTACAAAATGATCTTCAGGAATTTTACACATTGGCAAATTTTGTTAATCCTGGTATCCTTGGTAGTTTTAATGAATATAAAAGCTACTATGAGAATCCAATAGTTACATCTCAACGTGGTAATGCAGATGAAGAAGAAGTTTTGTTAGGCCAAGAAAGAGCAAGAGAATTACATGAAAGAGCAAGAGCTTTCATTCTTAGACGTACAAACACTTTAATTAATCAGTATCTACCTCAAAAACATGAACTTGTTGTATTTTGTCGACCAACAAAAGAACAAGATAATTTATATAGTTTAATCACAGATTACTGGTTTAATAGAAATCTTATAGATGGTAATGTAATACCTTTGGTTGTTATAACTGCTTTAAAGAAAGTTTGTAATCATCCTTACCTTTTTACTAGTGAAAAAAGTAATATTTTGGATGAAATATTGCCTTCTGTTCCAACAAATCTTTCTGCTATAAATACTTCTTTTTTATACTCAAGCAAAGTTAAAGTAGTACAAGCAATTTTTCAAGCTTTAAAAAGGACACAAGAAAAAGTAGTTGTAGTATCTTATTTTACACAAACATTAGATTTTCTAGAAAAAGTTTGCTGTATAGAAGGATTACAATTTTGTAGATTAGATGGAAATACAGCTACTGCTGCAAGAACTAAAATTGTAGAAAAGTTCAATGCAAAGGATAATATTGCGTGTCGTAAGTCTTTACTTTTTAACTAAAACATTATTATGAAAATTAATTTTATATTTTATTCAAGGCGTATTCTTGTTGAGTGCAAAAGCTGGCGGAGTAGGATTAAACTTAGTAGGTGCATCAAGATTAATATTGTTTGATTCTGATTGGAATCCAGCAAATGATGCTCAAGCTATGGCACGTATTTGGAGAGATGGCCAAAAACGTTCAGTATATATTTACAGGTATATCTTTTTATAATTGTTAACACTACCTCTTCAAATAATATATTCTAATATTTTTTATAGACTTTTAACTACTGGTACTATTGAAGAAAAAATTTATCAACGACAAATTAGTAAAACAGGTTTAAGTGAAGCTGTTGTTGATGCTAATCATATTTCATCTTTAAAATTGTCAGCTAATGAGTTAAAGGTTTTAAAAACAATTGCAAAAATATGAACATTACTCATTAAAATTAATATTTCTAGATCATTACATGAATAATTCTATTCTAGGACTTATTTACATTGGATAGTAAAACGTTATCAGTTACGCATGACTTAATGGATTGTTCTTGTACAGGCTCAGGTGAAGCACCTTTCAAAAATGAAAGTTCTAATACTGAAGATTTAAGAGATTGTCAATTTGATCTTAAAAGGAAACAACCCCCACAACAAATCTCAATAAATCAACTTCTTAGTTGGCAACATTACAAGCAACCTATATCATCTGATCTAATGACGGTAAATCATAATATTGAAAAATTTAATTTTAATTTACCCTTTACTTATTATTCAAAGCTCGATTGGATTTCAGGAATTATTGTTACACGAAGTTCAAGAAAATATAACATTTATTTTTAAAAATTCCATAGAAAAGTAAAAAACCAGCATCAATCTTCCTACAGATGCTATCATAAACAACAAAAGTAATAACATGGTAAGAAACATAGTTTTTTTATAAAAAAATACTTAAACCTAATCCATATTTCCACAAAGATAAATTTTATATAAAATTAATTCATGTCATTTTATATGAATTCAGACATTCTTTATAATCTTTAAATTATTTCATAGTATTACTCTCATACCTAGATAGTATTATTTCCATTTAATCATCAAAATTAAAATTTTTTACATTTTACTTTTTCTTGTCATAAACTTTATCATATTTTCTCCAAAACTTGGTGAATTATAAATTTTTAAGAGTTCTTGCAACTCTTGTTTGTTTACCTCCATAAGATACTCTTTATTCCATCTACTAAGCAGTCTTTTTGTTGCTGCTAAACTCTGAAATTTTGTTTATAAATTTTCAAAATAATTATATTAAATATTTTTATTGATAGACAATATATAGGATTATTTATCAATAAGTACCTCTTTTGAAAGCGAGGAAACTTTTTCTATATGTTTCCATATTTCATCTATTGCCTCAGCTTTATAAACTTTGCTTACAAGCCCAGTTTGAGCTGCTTCTTTTGCTGTTAATTTTTCTCCAAAAAATAACATCTCTCCTGCCTTAAAAGTAAAAAAGTTTTCAAGTATTACAAAAAACAGAATTAATAAAATACAAGGGTTTTTAGAATAAAAAAATTTAAACCTTAGATGGTCCTATAATTCTTGGGAATGTATAGGATGAACATCCTTCTGGTGATAAACCTAATTTACAGAATGGTGTCAGGAAATAAGCCTAAAATATAAAAGTAATTGCTAAATTGCTATATATTATCAAAATCTGTAACAATATTATATAAATGAATTGAATGAAAAACTTAAATTACATTATCAGCTGCATAAACAATGTCAAAAAGAGCTAAAGTTGTCGCTGAAATTCCAATAGCTGGTCCATTAACAATGGCAATCAGAAGTTTTGGATATGCAATCAGTAAATTAATGAATTTCCTGGTAAAATTGAAATAGGTTTACACTAATAGTCATTACTTGTAACTATCCAGAAAATAGTAGTATTACATACTCAAGTCTTGCCATTTCTGCTTCAGTATTGACTGATTCATCTGTAGCAAAACTCATGAAATCATTACCACTGCTGTAAAAATCTCCACTACCCGTTATCACAAGTATCTGAACTGCTTCATTTACTGCTGATTCAGTCAATATGTTTATAAGTCCTTGGTACATCTAAAAACGCATAATAATTCAATGAAACAAAAAATTCATACATAATTTTTTAATATTAAAAATTTTAGTTAAAAATAGATCTCATTGAATATTGTTATCATATATTTTACGATTATTAATAATGATATTAATAAGTAATCAAAATGTATTGCATAACTGGCAAATGACGAAGCAATTATCACTTGTTAAAATATATTTTTATTAAAAATACAAAACCGCTGTACCTTCTTGTTAAGGGCATTTTTCTTCGTCGGTCTGTTCAAAACGACTTTCTGTATACCATTTTCAATGCTGGTTATAATTAGCGACTCTTGTTTATTAGCCATAATAGCAATATTTACAGCGGATTGCAAGCTGCAAAGTGGCCTGAAAGACGTAAGTATAGGGTTATGTGTTTGTAGGTTTGTACACACATCGATGCGCCAATGTTGCCAAGTACGTCATCGCGATCAGCTGTTCTGTTCGGACGTTTGATTGTTGCATCCGCCGGCGATCGGTTACAGGAAAAGATCTTGTATTACGTATGTGTTAATGTAATTACTAATTGCGACTGCTACGCAGAATCTCAGATGAGTAAAGGATAATTAAGAAAAGTTTAAAATAACTCGCCGATGATTAGAGCTGATAATGATTATTTTTGTTTCGTGAAAAAGTCTTTTTTCCTTGTTTTTAATTATTCTAAATTATTTTCTTTTAAAAATCATTGCAACTGCGTCAGAATATTATTTTTTATTGAATAACTTTGTAACTCGCCGATCCTACTTATTATAAATCCTAAATCCTATTTCCTCCTATTTTCCTATTATAAAAGGGATCATATTATAAAAGGGAGATGGCGATTTATTGTCAAATTGAAGCTTCCTCCTATTTTTTTTTTTCCTATGTTAAAGGGGAGATGTCTTTCTTTCTTTCTTTTTACTCTATGGCTTTGGGTACTAACAAGACTCCGTTGTGCCACAATCCAAAAAAGGGGAGATGGGTTTGAGGAGGCAGCCATATTGCTTTTAGAGGGCTGCCATATTGCTGAGCAAAAAACATGATTGGTCG
>UXGD01000476.1:0-58589 GCA_900474315.1 Torymus auratus | reverse complement strand
CACTTACGCTAATAAATACATTCATTCAAATAAATAAATAAATACAGTGTAAATGGGACGACACATAATAATTTAACATACAGAAGTCGCCCATTTCGTAAGTGGCTCATCAGTCTAGTATAAGAAAGTGCCCTCGCAGAGCAGTTTTAAACCTGCTAAGCGATGGAAGGTTTCTAACTTCAGCAGGCAAAGAGTTCCAAAGGTGCGCACCTCGTACACCGAAAGAGTTTATTCCAGTTTTCGTGCGCATCAGGGGCGCTGTCAATTCTTTAATTTCGCCCCTAGTGGCAACCCTGGGTACGTACCTAACTAGAGACTCACTAGGTAGTCCGGGTTATACATACGCATGATTTTATACATCAATATTCCCGTGAAATAGTGTCTCCTCGATTCAATGCGTAGCCAGCTCAGAGCTGCTCTATAGACCGAAATATGATCACCCCGACCCAAACCTCACACATATCTCACACATGAGTTTTGCAGTCTTTGCAGTCTTTTTTTCAACTCTTGAGATGCATCAAGAAAAACCAATGAGCAGTAGCCCAGATGAGGGAACAGCAGAGCGGTTGCGAGATTTTTATGCAAAGTTTCAGTGGTGTACCGCCGAAAGAATCATAGTGCAAACATCACACGATTGAATTTCTTGGTAACATGGGCAATATGCGCTTGCCATGAAAGAACATTTTTTTTTATTTAAAAATATATGTATTTAATTGCATATTCTCTTTTTTGTGCAAAACAATGTTATAAATATTAAACTTCGTTGCAATTATATAATGTTTTATTGAAACAATAGGCGAACACGTTCAGTTACATCCCGAACACAATACGTACAAATGAATCAAAATAAATAAAAAAATGCATAAAAATAAAGATAATAAAAACTTAAAATGACATAAAAAATAAACTAGCATAAAACATGATTCATGCGAGTTGAAATTCCGATGCAATTAAAATACATAAAAAAATCCCTCGATCAATATAAAAACTTGAAGACTAAATCGCTATATCGTCATTAAATATTCATGACAGATAAAAATAAGCTAAGTCGCCTTCTAAAACACTTTACCCTAAATTTATTGCCCAAATTCCAAAGGTAAAGGTAATTTCAAAATCGGTGCGTGCTCATCTAAATTCTAAATTTAAGCAATATTATCAATGTAATTTTAATCTCTTGAAAATAATTGATGCTCATTGCATTTGGGCAAATAAATTTAAAATAAAGACCATGACAGAGACGAGTCCTGTAATAAAATAATTGCCAGCGAAGGCGCGCACAGAGGAGGTTAAGTAACTCCGTCCTGACTGTATCAACATTTGCACGTTATGATAGCTTCAATAAGCAAAAGCAGCAGCAGCAACCCCCGAGTCACGGAATCTCGTCACGTGCAAATAATGCACACACAGGCAGATCCGACGTTGAAGGCATGAAGAGGGACGAGGCGGCGGTAAGCTGATACTCTTCTCCCTCCCCCTCGCTCGAAGTATTCGAGCAGCCGTTCTCTCTCTCTCTCTCGGCGAGGTGAGTAATGGAAACTGCGCCTCCAAATGGCTGACATATACGGAGGCGCGCGTTAGTAGGCGGTTGCTACGATAAAGTTATCAGCGCGGCGATATCCATCACCGCTGCCAATCACTTAATAAAGCTCGGCGCGCGTTTCACGCCATACCTCGCCGACGAAAGGGCCCTCCTTCGCCGGTAATAATTGAGACTTAACCATTCAGAGTCGGGTTAGAACGCTCGCTCACGAGGGAGAGAGAAGGCGAATGCGGAAAATCCAGCACGAGCGTAATGAAAACAAGTCGATTGTCAACCGCGATATGGCTCGCTTTAACTCGCTTTTATTGCGATGGTTAGCGAACAGGATCGACATTTCGAAATTTTCGACGCGATAAAAATGCGAACTTCGTAGATTGGTGTGTGTGTTGATAGGCTTTGTGCGGCGCGTTAATCTGACGTACACTACGATATTCCGGTGCGGTATGTAGAGAGGGTGGGAGGTAGGAGCCGCGCGAATCGCTCGCAACTTGAAAAGGATTTCATTACGTCGTAATTAATCCCTTTGTTGGAGAGACAAACCCTGCCACGCTTCGAGCATGCGTATATTCGCTGTCTCTTTCACAGTTCGCTCGCTCTATGAGGGAGAATGCGATAGAGAAAGAGAGAAAAAAGGAGAGGCCGAGCGGCCGGTATAGTTGGCGCGAGATTCGGAGTTAATTGCTTCGATGCCGTGTGAATTCCCTTTTTTAGTCGGCCTTTTTTCCAGTCGTAAAGATGAAACGACCTTTTCTCCCCGCCCGCCTCCCTTTTGCTCGTTCGCTCGTTTCTGACACGTCCAGCAGGAGGAATAAATCTTCGGCGCGCACAGGCCGGACGTTAAGTACTGGCAATCTTCCCGACATACCTAATCACCGGGCAAATTGGTGCTCGCGAACGAGAGCGTAAGGCGCGCCTGTCACCGACTCGTCAAGGAATTTAATTACCGACCAGGCTCGGCCTCGCTCGCTCTCTCTCCCTCTCGAGCGCGCACTACTCGTATCACACTAAAACGTCTCTCCGAGCGCGCCGTATTAAAGAGCATTAACGTTTACGCATCGGGCTAAATGAGTTTTCCGCGAAATTCCGAAAGACTCGAGTGCGAGCGGCCGTACGAGCACACGATTTACCCTTTGGGAATGCTCAAAGCTTTACTGGGTTCATTTAACAGAACTCGTCACAGAGAGAGAATCCTAGTTATATAATTATAAAACATTTTGTGTCAAAAGTACTATTCTCTAGTGGAGAATCGTTTGTTACATTATATTTGTTTAAATATATATCCTTACACTTTTAAATATGAATCTACACTCAAACATTTTTCCGGGAATTATGCGACACGTGCCGAACGTTAATTTAATGCAAATCGAAAATCCAAAAAATCACTTTTTATCGAGCACACGCTGATACCGCTGCAAAATTAAAAAAGCAACAAAATCACTCCGCAGCCTTTGCGAGTAACCCTCGAGAGGAGTCGCGCAATCGCGCGTGCAAACAGAGCAGCAGCCGGACAACAATAAAAATTAGATTACAGAAGAGGGTGAGGGGGGAATGCATAGCGTGCACGAAGGCGCCTGCAAACCTAGCCGTTAATTACACAAACGAGCCGCAGCAAGGGGCGCGCCAGTGCGACCGGACCGTGGTCTACAAAGCGGTCGTACACCGAGAGCGCACTCGTAAAGAGCTCGCTTAATTGAAGAATGCAATAAAGAACCGTGGCCGCGTGCTATACGCGCTCTCAAGAATTGCCGCCTACGCGCGCGGACGTTGTTTCTTTCTCCGGGTGGCTCACGTTCTGATTACAAGAATTTAATAACAAAAAGGAAAAAGCGATTTTTAAAACCCATCAGCGGGGACACTTTCCTCCACCTTTAATTATTCCCACCTGACCTCAAAGCGGCGTCTGCAAAAAATGCGACGCGCTAGAGCGGGCAAATACAAACTACTGCTCGCGTTTGCTGGGGGCTATACCCGCTATAGTCTATGATTCCGTATCTAAATTGCACTTGCGAATTACTCAATTAAGCGAGGGTTGCGTACGCCGTAATAGATATTAACCGTAGAGAATTAAAACTTTCGTAATCGTGTTAAGAGTAAAACTCTTTAACAGGAGGGCTAGTGGAAATTATCATAACAGGAGAACAATGGAGAGTTTAGCATTTAAGCTCGAGTATTTCATTTAAACAACAACAACAACAACATCGCGTTAGTTTCATAATTAAAGTTCCGTTTCCAACAATTTTATCCGAAGGCAACTAACTGACCGTAAAATATGAGATTCGCGTGGGCCGGCAAAAGAACGAGCGCGAAGAGGACAGGTCTGCAGATTGTGTGCGCAGCGTCGACGAGAGCGGCGCGCGGCTTTTCGGGCTGTTTGGACATTCGACCGATGACCGTCAATCGATCAGCCACTAGCGCCCATTTTGCGAGCATACGCGCGCGCGAGAGGGAGAGAGTACGCAATTACAATCTCTCACTCCCACGCCCGAGCGCGATTAATAGCCAAAGCAATTTGTAGCGCTCTCGCGCACAAGCTACTGTACACACCCATCCGCGAAAAGGCTCGTGGAATTTTACTTGCACAAGCCCGGCTCGTTAATTACGTAATATGATGCGCTTATCAGCAATCTCTCATACCCGCGCGTCCAATCGCACGGAGCGCGCAGTGACGCGAAATTCGCGTATGAAAAATTCATGCTCGCGAGCATATAATTAAATATACGCAATTTTCCTCGTCATACATACATACATGAGAGTATGTTGGTGCAAAATAAAACGCGGAAAATCGAGGTTAACAACGGGCAACGGCACTTCGGTACGTAATCGCACTGTAAAAGTGGCCGCTTTATCGCGCATAAATAGAAAATGAGCTGCGTTGCGCGCTCTTTTACTCCGTTAATTATGTCGTTCGAGGGGGTGTCAAAGCCGTTAATGCTGCTCACTCCCCTCCACAGCTCCCGTAACAACGCTATAGGTGGAAACGGCGAAGATCAGGCTCGCTCGCAGCTACAACGTATGGGCGGATTAAATTTATTCCGCAATGTATTAATAACTTGGAAATATTTGAGATAAAATGGACAGGTGGGTTTATTGCAATTTAAATTTATCTCTCGGTGTCGTGTATTGTCGGCAATCGTATACATACATATATATATACATACATACGCGGGCGACGGCGAGCAAAGCGAAGCCGCCATGGTGCGCACGCACGTACATACACGTTCGCTAAAAATGTTAAATATATATATTGGTCGCGTATCGAGCGCGACGCGAATCGCGATTACGCATTGGAAGAGCGCCAGGATAATTCGTCGACCGCGAAAAGAGTGCAAAGAGAGAGGGAGAGAACATAGCAGAGTCTAGTCGCGTGTCTGTCACGCCGTTAAATTGCGTCCTTTCATTGCGCCCCGCGTGCAAGTATATGCGAGAGCAGTCGCAGCTGAGCATCGAGAGGGAAAATATGAATCAGAATTTATACGTTGTGCATATCCGCATGCGTTCTCAGCTCGCGTTCCGTACTTTATTTACCACAATTAACGTGTAATTTAAAACCCGAGCATAACATTCAAATGCTTTCTCTCCCAGCGTCATTTTTTTTTTTTATGTATTTTCTCTAATTGGTATACTTGCGCATGAATGTAAACATACGCATGCGCGCGGTAAAAGTACGAAAATGTAATTTTTTACTTTTAATTCCGGGCGATAAATTATAGATGTTAATTCGCATGTGGAAAGCGTGAGCGGGAGAAAATATTTGCATACATTTGCGAAAGAGGAAAAAAAACCTGTGTAAAATGCGATTTCTCTGGCAATTAAAAATGTTTGCTTCTGGCATTCTATACTTTGTTCGGCTAATAAGCGCGGTTACATGTGATGAATAATAACCGTTGACCAACACATTAAGCTAGGAACATAAAGCAATAGATGAGAAGCGTAATAAGTAAGAATTTTGCTTTAACGCGAACAAATACGAAGAAATACTCGCAAAACCTACTTTTTAAATCGATTAACGAATATAAACATCAGCAGCTGAAGCTCCGATAATTTTTCCAGCGAAAATGATTATATAGTTAAATAACCTTAGAAAAGTGCGTCTCTTCCAACGCAAATTAACCATGCTATTCGAGAAGGAGAAACGTCGATTATTTATGTACGTTCGCTTTAAAACTCGCAAAGTGACGATGCGGAACGCGGCAAAGGCGCAGCGCGCATTGGTTTTACATTTTTCAAGGCCATAATTTATCAATCTTAAGCGCGTTCTCTCGAAGCTTTTCTGCTCCTCTTTCTCACCCCTCTCTTTTCGTTTACCCCCGATGCGCATGCGGCCCTATTAATTCACTAGCGTCCGATCGAGAATCGTTCAGGCCGCGCGCGGAAAAGTAATGAGCCTATTTAATGGCTGGAAGTTTCAACTAATTGTGGGAGAGAAAACCTCCTTTTCGTTATCCTATATATTTAAGAGGTTTACGGACGGAGGCGCGCCCGCGATCATTGCGATATTAAGACAATTACGGGGATGCAATAAATTGCAAAAGTGCAATAATTTTAAAGTCTCGTTAGCCGAGAGGCTCTTTATTTTGCCGCTAATTGAGTATACTGAGCTAAGGGCGAGGTACCTTAGGAGTTATATACAAGCCAGTCCGCTTATAAGGTTATCTAATTCAAAGTTTCTAATTATGGTAATAACGGAACACTTAAAATATTAATAAACAATTCATAACGTGTAGAAGAGGAATAATTAAAGCATTACATGCTGTTATGCTAATGAAATGAGAAGGGAATAAACGTAGACATTAACGGTTAATCTAAGTGATACGAATCCGGATATGGTCAGACCGTGTACTAGTCGGTGTTGGCTAGCTTGCTTGCTATGGCAGTGGTAATAGAGGGAAAGCCCGAGAGAGGCGGAGAGAAAGCAACAGAGAGAGGGGAGGAGGAGGGGGGAGAACGAGAGTCAGGCGTTGCATGTGCATTAAGGCCCGATGCGTTCCTTTGAATGCCAGGAAATCCTGCCTTCCGAGCCATTGACTGTCCAGAAATCGATACGCTTTGACGTTAACGGACTCTTGGGGAAGTCGAGAATTTCTCCGGCATCGGTGTATAAACCAAAGAGAGAGAGAGAACGCCTGTGCGCACGCGGCCGCAAAGAGGACGTTCCCCGTGTAAACGACCGTATGTGGTCACACGAGAACTGCCAGTCTAGTCTGGCATAACTTCATTTAAGGACTTCATGCTGGCCCTTCTGCGCCCCTAATGAAGTTTGATCATCGCGTGTATACCCACGAGGTAGGAAGCATTCGCAGCCAAAGCAGTAGAGAGAGAGAGAGAAAGGGAGAAGGCGAATGCCTTAAATTCGAAACTCCGTGCAAATTAAGTTGGTGCGTACTACATAAGCGCTAATGAAAGTACTTTCGCGCGGCAAAACTAGCGCGTTAACTCCGCGGGGGTATTAAAAAGATAAATTATCGCAGCAGCTTGACCGTGTATATACATCGCATCGATTGAAATGAAACGATACCCGTCCACCCGCCCGCGCTCATTAAAATGATCGTAATTGGCCGGTATCGCGCGAGAGCATTTAAAATTAGAAACGATTAGCTTTGTGATCATGCACCTCCAATTAGTTATATCACCGACGGCTATAATTAATTGCTCTAACAAACATTTAACTCAGATGAACTTTGCAACGTTATATTCATTGAATGTAGAGAAATATATATATATTTATATGTAGCATGCGCGAATGAAATACTCTCTTACTTTTGAATCGGCGGCTAATCCAACTTCGAAAAGAACGAGCAATCGCGCCCGACTTGCCGTGAGCACGCGGGTAGAACGAGCGAGCGAGAGCGACTTTCAATTTATTCACTACTGCCGACTCTCTCTCTCTCCGCCTCCGACCGACACCTTTATCACCAAAATTTAGTGCTTTTCGTGAAAAATCGACTTCCATCGACTGCGCTGTGGCAGAAAAATTGCTTGGAATTTTTTCTCGCCCATAATGTCGCGCGTACGTTTTTTGCAGACACCTACACACTCGCCCATAGCGCGAGCTGGCGCGGATGGAAGATTGAAAATTTTCGACTGTAATTTTTAGCGCTTGCGCGTTCGACTATAGAGTCTGCGAATGCATTCGCCGATCGAATGCTTTTTCTCATATCTCTTTACTCGGCGGTGGGGTGCGCGGTTGTAAATCGCTTTTTTGTTCACCCAGCGCGTATTCGTTCCATCCTCTCTATCCATGTCTCTCCACGCCCTTCTGCCCGCTTACTCTAAAAGTCCCATTCAACATTCGCGGGCTAGGACAAAGCTGCGCATTCGGGAGGGGGAATAAAAAAACATATGCACGCACACACGACTCTATATATATACTGCGTCAGATATTGTGAAGGGGAGACAGAGGGTTAGAAAGGAGGGTAAGAGAGGCTTTGGTGATAAATTATAGTCGCCTTGATGTAGATCGTAGAGGCCGGCGGTTATTCCTGAACCACTCCTACGCCGCGTAGATTAATTATTTTTCAACAATCTCTCGGTGCGTATACTTTTCGACGTACACGCACAATAGTTCAACACTTGAGAAATATCACCGATGAAAAAGCGTTATATTGTTATAGCGTCATATAGCGGGAGATGTAAAAAGCCCGCTAATTCTCGCACTTTTTTACGCATCGATAATGGATCACTCGGTCTCGCGTCTTTCTCTCTCGCTCCATATTCCGGAGCATATTAACGTGACGAAATCGTAACGCTTCGCTGAGCTCACTCGCTCACTCGCTCGCTTAGTTGCTCTCTTTCTTTCTCTCTCACTCACACACAGATACACATCCACACACACATATATACATACGTGCGAAGCTATTTCACTTTTCAATTAACTTTTTGCAGCACTCGAATTTTTCTTCCTCGCGCAGCGAAAGAAGTAGCGGAACATCCATTATGGGAGAGAGAGAGAGAGCGCTCGCGTAACGTAACGCTTGGCACAGTAAATTTCCGTGAAATATCGCTGCCCCGGCCTTATTAGCGCGAGCTGCGAAAACAAAGATCCGAGGCGAGTAAAGCACGGAATTAGAAGATATGGCGTTCTTATTAGTCCAAGAAAGCCCCATTCCCCCACACTCCGCTCGCCTTGCGCGTAAGCCGCGCGTGTTTACCGCCAGGATTCCCGAAGTGTCTCGCGAACTTATTGTTATTATAATGATCGTCCCGTAACGTCGTGTAATAGGGTGGAAAAATAATTTCTCTTATCAACTCCGGTGTCCCTAAGCCGCTACGTCCCCTCTCTCGAATTTAGTCCCCCGCGAACCCTCTTTCCAGCCGAGAGAAGACGACGCGGGCGGGTAGAGGAGGGCTTCGAGTGCCGAAATCCCGAAATTCCGGTACGCGTCCGCCTTATAAATCGCTCGCGCCTACGCGATATCGAGGAGAGGACGTGTTCGCCGCCGCCACCTAAATGTAATGGGCTGCCATTGGCGCGTGCACACGAGGTATAAGGGAAGGAAGGGGGACGTGTATTCGGCGAGCTGGAGAATTTTCGGTCGCAAGGGATAAAAATCTGCAGCGCGCAGCAAGGTGCCTGTCGGCTTAGCAGCGTTTTAGAAAGTATAAAGATAGAAGGTGCGGGAGAAAGAAGTCTAATAGTCGATTGCTGCTGGCAGATTTCGAGGAATTAACTGTTATTTCATTGCCCATGGGCCTCTCCCTCCAAGTTAATTTGCTCCGGCCTCATTTGTGAGGGCAGAAACTCAATTTCAGGGGCGTTATTATACGGTTACATCGAGGTTTTTTTCGCCGGGATTCGGTCGTGTCGTGTTACTTCTCGTTATTTGATGATCAGTGTACCAGTAAGTCCTTACTTAATATTTTATGTCCTGGAATAGGGCATTCAGGGAACGATTATAAACTTTTATCCAACAATTAATTTTAATAACTGGACCACATGGCAACGACTTTTGTTACCGACCTCGTAAAAAAATAATAGAAAAAAACTTGTGAAAATATATCATACGTTCTAAATCAGTCAAAAAAAAATTTATGGCACAACTGAGAACCGAATGTTAACTTCCTCCTACCTAGTAAAACCAATCTTGCATGATTTATCGAATGCGTTAAAAGTTAGAGAGATTCGGGAGAGAATAGGGCGAGGCTTTTTTTCCCTCTCAGCTGCCTGCGCAGATGCGCAAACTGTATCGGGGGAGCATGACGACGCGATAAAACACGCATATTGGCCCGTAAACATGGTATAACTTGAGCCCATAATTGGCAATGTAGCTCGGGGTCGGCATCACTGCAATATTTAACAGTTGCCGGGGGGAGTGACTGCGCGCGTAGTAACATACACACACGTGAGAGTATCGCGCGCAGCGCATCACAGCTCCAAGCGCGCGTGACGCGTATATAATCGGGGGATCGTTCGCTGCGACACCATCGCCATTGCCACCATCACCGCCGAAGCGTTAGCCTGCGAATTTGTTTGTCGGCCTGTCAGATTTATGTTAAACGCGCGTAATTCCGTGGCAAATGGCATTTACAAGCGTCAAAACGGTGACGGCCGCAAACACGTCGTGGTGGTAGCAAACACGCGGATAGCTTTCGCGTGTGCGCACACATTCGGTCGCGCGCGTCTGTGCAAGAGGGAACGAGGCAAACAGAGAGGTGTAGAGAGTGAGACAGAGAGAAACATAAAGTGGGTTGGCGCGAGCGCGGAATCGGCAACGTCGTCAGCGAAGCCAAAAATTGATGCAAATCCAGCATGAATATTCAATTAATGCAAGCCGACGAGGCGAAACGAAAGGAGAGAGAGGGAGGAAACTCGCGCGAGCGGACGGTTCACGTATATAAACTCGGGAATGTGAGCGAGAAAAAGAGAGAAGAATTAACAAAAACGAGCCCGCGGCGAAGACGCGTGCAGTATACAGTTACAGTCTGATTCTAGAGCTGCATTCGTGATTCGGAGAGAGAAAGGAGTGTGGAGATCCTCTTTCACGCGCGGAACAGTGTTCGGCTAATTGGCTAGACGCGTGCCCCGTCGCCATCGTCTCGAGTCTGTATACACGCGCAAACAGCTGCTTTGGCACACATACCGGCACGTCCTAATTCGACGGTCCGACAGGGGTGTAGCGACGACGGGAAGAGCGAGGGAGTGCCGGATGTGGAGAGGGCTAGGGGGAGCCTCGGATCACGGCTGCGAGGGAGAGAGGCCTCGGATCACGTTGGTCTAGCCACAAAGGACTAGCTCTATACTTGGGGGCTACGTGACGCCGCGCTCGCTCACAGCACTTCGTCGTGTACGGACGACTGGATATTGATTCAAGTTATTAACAAGTTTATTGACTGAGTATTATTAATCCTTTGAGCTCTCGCTACTTGACGGCGCCGCGGCTGCTGACGGCTGCTGCTATGTGGCATTAGGCCTGGATAAGTAATGCGCGCCGGCCTGGAAGTAATTCGAGCGCGATTATCGATCACTTCCGATAAAGCGAATCGCTAATTTGCATAAATGCTCAGCGTCGCGCGAGAGAGAGAGAGAAAGGGAGTGCGCAGGAAATCTGTGGAGCAAGCATGATTTTTAAGGGCTGAATAAATAAATGACAGCCGGGAAAATGGAGCAGGCGAGTGAGAGCGGGGGGGAATTTATGGGAACGCATTAAGCTTTATGCAAGAATGGTGAGATAATCTATTTTCTTTGAGGGCACTGCCGCCACGCGCGCTATACAATAAAAGTCAAATCGAGAATCATAATTAATGCGCGAGTCATATTTATATAGAAATTTATTCCATGATGAAATATCATTTATATTCTTCATTGCTTGTTACATTATTTTTATTAAATATTAAATCATGAGATTTCGTGTTATACATTTTTCCCCGATATGACATTATGACGAATGATTTTAGGTGATGAAAAACAAGTGTCAATCACACGTAGCCGATACGGGCGACCGCATCGTATTACTTTTTCGAATCTTTTTCATTACTCTTTACAACTTTCAACAAATTCGCATTTCATTACGCGGCCGCGACTTTCGCGTTTCGAAATGGTCCAATATTGACAAATTATCCGACAGAACGTATCGGTGCCTGAAAATTCGAAGTTTTTAGCTCGCTGGCTGGATGTTTACAGGGACGAAAGCCATCGCTCTCTTCTTCTCTCTCTCTCTCTCTCTCTCTCTCTCTCTCTCTCTCTCTCTCTCTTTCTCGCATCGACGGCGACAAATGAGACGAACAAAAAAAGCCCGTCGCCGGGGGCTCTAATGTCGCCGAAGCGAAAAGCTTACGTTTCACCCTCGATTTGCTAATGTCTCCGCGCGCTTGCGCGCCCGCTACACGAGCAAAAAAAGGAGCAGTCAGGCGACGGAAGAGTATACGCGCGCATCTTCGTGCAGAGAGAGAGAGAGACCGGAAGTACGACAACACAGCCGGGTATAGCGGCGCAGGCAGCGGTCGTTCGTCACAAAGAAAATTGAATTCCCCGCGCCGAAAAGCTCGTGTGCGCTGCGAGAGAGAGAGAGAGAGAGAGAGAGAGAGAGAGAGGAAGAGAGAGAGGGTGAAATTTATGGCGTATCTGCCTTTAGCGGAGCGACAACGAGACGACGTCGACGAAGGAGACGCTAATCGATCCCCGAGAGAGCAAGAGAGAACTGACAAAAACCGCTCGCTGCCATTATTCGCGCTTTCGATTGTCAGCGAGCAGCGAGTTGGCGTTTTCCTTCTTCTTCCCTGCACACGATTATTTGAAACTGCCGCGCGCTGATGCACAACGACTCGCGTGAATCGCGCGACTGGAGATACGTTTTCTTCTTATCTGTCTATATTCATCGGAAAAGAGCACGCTTGTATCAGTCGTCGGATAAGCGCTGCCGACAACGAGACGTATGCGTTTTCGCCGAAGCCGAAGCGTTTCGCTCTTCCGGCTCGCTGCCAAATTAAACGTTAATAATCGACTGGTTTTGTGCTGTCTCGGATTGAAATTTATTAACATAACATATTCCGGTGTTATACACAAGAGCAATAGTTTACCGTGCGGTTGCCATGCCAATTTAATGTTTATTCAAACTAGATTATCATGTGCATAATTGCGTAGCGTTAAGTTTGCCAAAATATACATTCGGATATTAATAGTATGAATTAATTACATTTCGCATCTGGAAAATAACAATTCCGAAATAGTAAATGCTCGAAATGTGATGAACTAAATGTAACTTTAAAGGTAATGTTTTAGTTGAGAGCAAAATTGTACACTCTGCTCCGAAGGGAAAATGAAATTACTTGCTAGAAAGGTCGCAGGAATGAATTAATTTCAGCATAAAAAAATCAAAAAGTTACTTTTGAAATTTAATGAGACGTTCTGTAGAAAAAAAAAATTTAATATGGTACTGAATGAAAACTAATTAAAGGACACTTTTCAAAGTTAGCATAAATACTAATATATGAGAGTTTCGCGAAGCCACACGTCTCCATAATAACAGAATTCTATTTACATCATTATACTAGGCACCTAGTATACTACCTGCATTTACATTAATTATTCTCGAAATAGGCGGTCTCAAAGCAGGCCTTCCCCACACACACTCAGCATAAATTACCAGCATTTCGATATGACACAAACGAGAAATTCGGTTAATCGAGGCCATTAAAAAGCCGTAGAGAACTTGTGTAGTTGGCACGAGCATCGAAAAGAGGCGGCGGCGCTCTCGATTTACAGTGTGTCTATTTTGTCCGCGGGGGAGAGTGGAAAACGAGGCGACGCGCGCGACGTTTGATGTATAGCGATATGAATGCAGTGCAGCTGCGGTGAGCATCCGGGGAAATTTATATCGCGACCGAGACACGTAGCACCGCGTGAGAGAGAGAGAGAGAGATGGAGCGCGCAGTGGAATTCGAGATGCCGTAAGCGAATATCCTTCAGCATCGATGAGAGCGCGCGGGAGATGCGTCTAATTTCGCGCGACAGGCGATGCATAACAATATACCAAGCACTTGCTCTGCTGACAAGCTGTATATATTTGTATCTGCACGTGGAGCTTGTTGGCTTAATAATAAATGGCGTTCGTGTCTTGTACGCAAGGAGTTGCTGATGTATCTCGTTTATGGCCTTGACGCGAGATAAACCAAAATCCATCTTGAAGAACAGAAGAAAAAGCGCGCAAAAAACGAGAGGGAATACAAAAGAAATATATGCTCACGTGTCCTTCCATAATGCTGGAAGGCTCGAAGGTCTGAGGTACGAAAAAAAGGAAAGAAAGAGGGCGAGTCCTCGAATAATAATGACAATAATCCTCGCAGGCATTAACCTTATACGCAGGTCAACGCACGGCATCTACAGAAGAAACATTTCCAACCCTGTTTATGCCAGAAGAGAAAATTCCAAACCGAAAGCACACCGAAGAACCCGTCAACATGCGCATAGGTATATATGCGAGCGTATTATCTGCACTTCGTCGACGTCCGATTACGCGTACGTGCACATACGGGCCGAGGAGACATGAACCGTGAACGGGCTCGTCGACGACGTCGTCGCCGCCCGCGCGCTGCACACGAATCGTCGTCAGCGGTGGTGGTGGTGGTTGGTGGTGGTGGCGAGCCGTCAAGTGATTTATACGGCCGACGATTTCGCGTCTGGCGGGCCAGGTAATCACGCGATGACGGCTGCGCGTAATTGATCAGAGTGTTTGCGTCTGTCAGCCACCCCCGTACCAGTTTCCTCTCTTCGTTCTCCCTTTACCCTCCGCTGTGGATTCCGCTCCGCTGCGCCGACAAATCGAATTTTTTCGTGTACGGCGATGCTTGGAGCTATTTATTATTGAGTTTTGTATGAGATACGTCATAAGTCGGCTAGTTGAACCGTGATATTAAATAAATGTTAGGTATACATGTACACAATAAAAAGTGCGAAATTTAATTTATTGCCAATACTTTTGTTTCGTCCGTGATAAAAAGATTATTGAAAAATATTGAATTAAAGAGGCGAAATTGTCATTTTTCTTTGAATCATGAATAAATTTTGCATATCATAAATTTGAAAATAAAATGTGAATAAATATGAGCGAAAAATCTGCATATCATTTATTGAAATTTTGGTATAAAAATATATTATCTAGACGTGGATACACACATGGATGTTTAATGAATTTTAAAATATTTTTACAGCTTGAAAAATAAAAAAAAAAGAATTCAAGTACGTTCTCTGTATATTAAAAAAGGGATTGCCCTTTTTTAATAATGAAAAGCCCAAATAGAGCTGATATGAAAAATAAGAATAGAATATTACTGGTGCTGAACGCTCGCATGATAAAAATGAATGAAATACGGCATTGTGTAAATTACTTTCTGGCAACAGTTACAAAAGGCATAAAACAAAAGGGAGAGAGGAGAGAGCCTGTGCATCATATATAGTGAACCACGAGTGCATGAAACTCTGGACAATCGCGGCGCAATGGTGATTGCCATTTAAATAGACTGTTTCGGGCAAATAACTCCTGCGCGAACAATGGCCTTTCATCACTTACGCCAATTCGTTTGGCCGGAGCTCGCGCCGTCACAAAAACGATTTCCCCCACCTCCACGCGCTCGAAACTCCCGCGTTATATTAATTTATATAATATTGTCTATTTACGATATAGCTAATCCCCCGCACTCGACAGCAGCATCCCAACACGTGCACACTCATTTGATGTATTAGGTTAGCCAAAGAAAGCCGGTACGTGCGCGCGGCTGTCAAAGCTAATGCTCAATATTGTCAGTTCATAAATAATAATAATTGTTATTAAAATCGCGGTCGCGGTCGATAAATCCGGAATGTATGCGGCGGGGAAAATGTCGATGGAGTGTAAATCAAATTCAATTCTCTATGCCAGAGAATTTTGCCGGGTTAAAGTGTGCTCTAATGGAAATAGTATGTTGTATAATTTCAGTAATTAAATTGCCGGGGTTTAATGCGCTTATTCCAATCGCAATTTAGTTGAAAAGCAACAACACAGAACGCCGACAATTTGTCGGTGTGAGTTTGTGTGTGTGCTATCAGGAAAAAAAACTTGGAAGCGCAAAAGTTTGCACAGCATCGATATATAGCACGGAAATATTGGAAAGTAGTATAGTACGCGAATCTAGCCTCGCAGGCAATTCGAAATTTCACGCGCTCGACGCGTTTTTCAACAATCTCCAGGGGCGCGTAAATCAATTTTTTTTGTCAAGCCCGCGAATCTATGCATACGCAAAGCCCGGCGTGTCATAAATATCCTCGTTTGTTACCAGCTCGAAATAAAAAAATCCGCCATACCTCTCTCTCACCGAGAGGGAGAGAGAGGGCGAATTCTCGAGAAAATGCAACTTTGATATAAATCTGAAAAGTGATGAGCACGTTTCAGCGCGGCGGCAAATCGAAATGCCGTCGTCTGGCGGTGTAGGTCGGTGCGCGGGTAGGGGATAGGGAAGCTGGAAGCGTCAGTCGAGTGCACGGAATCGAGGATCGATGCGAAAGTTCACAGACGACAGACTACAAACAAGCGCGAGCTGCTGCTGCTGCTGCGTATACATCAGGTGCTCGGCAAGCGTCGGCCGTAAAAATTTCCGTTCTCCGTTACTGCTATGGGCGCCCGCGCGCGCGCGCGGCTGTTAGGGAATTTCGATGAAAAATGCCGGGCTCTAAAACTAAGCCAGCTGCATCGTACGCTGGCTGGCTGTATGCAAGAGGGAAAGAGAGTTGGGAAATTCGGTAAAACGCCAGTCGCGGATGTATAAAAGGTGACTTCAAGAGCAGGTGTGCACCCAGTTGGGCATATCTTCCGGCATAAGGAGATCCCGGTATTATCCCCCTCATAATTTAGCCTGGCGCGGCTTAGGTTCTCGCGCTAGCTCCTCGGGAGTCGTATACGTGCGGCGGAAGCCACACACCCACACACCTACTGTGTCTTTCATAAACTCGGGCCAAGGGCCGGGACTCTACTGAGAAAGCAACCTTATCGCCATACACCCTTTTTCGACGCTAACTTTCCTACTTAGCTTTTTCTCTCCCTTTTTGCCGCGACTCGCACTTGTTCTCTCTCTTGGCTTTTCCTTACATAACGCCACGTGCTCGCGCTTTCCTCGTTAACTAGGCGCGCCTTTTTGCGCGGCGCGCGTGCGAGCTTTGAAGTTAACCGGCGACGAGCTGTTATCTCTCTCTCTCCCTCCCAAAATTACATGCTCTCCTGATCCCGCTCCTTGAAAATTCTCCTTTGGCCAATTTCGGAATTACATGCGATGCTCGCGAGTATAAAGAGCCCTTCTCGCCCGACAGCAACCTACTCTGGCGCAAGCGAAGCACACGAAGAAGAAGAAGAGAGTGGAGAAGAAGGCCCGAGCGAGATAGATGTATATCAACCCGCGCGCGCTGTTTACCGAAATCTTACATCGGTACTCTCTTAGCCCGGAAAAAGCTCTCTGGCCCGCCTTTCTCACTCTTTCTACTCGCTCTTCCTTAGACCTGTACCCTCTCCTTTATCCACTACCGAATTTACTTTTAATTATCTACCCCCTTTTACGCGGGCGCCGACCGTAATTGAGCTTTATTCTTTCGACCGGATTTTTTCGCGCGTGCTGTTCAAACTTTCGCGCAACATCAATTTCAATTAACTATGTGCAATTAGTATTATTTACGTTTCAACTTCTCAGTGCCGCGTTAGAGATATATACAGTGGCTTGCACTGCGACGAGAGAGAAGCGGAAAATATGTTTGTTTTCGAGCATTCAATTCCAACGTAGGATATATTCTCTTTTTCAATATCGATTTCCCTTCGACATCGGTTGTTTTCTATAGAGAAGCCCAGACCGGGCACTGAAAATAAACTCTCTAAATATGAACATAAAACCAGTCGAACGTAAAAATTCTTTAAGACTTTCGTGCAAAAATCGGGGAAAGAAGCTCAAGTCACGCAAAAGCGAAAGCGACTATTATGCTTAACTATACTCGAATATGACAAATATGTGTCGTTTGCAGAGAAGCAAGTTTTGGAATTCAAAGTATTTAATATATAACCCATTTTCCAACGCAAATACGATATTAAATAGTTGAACGTTTCTTCATCGAATTTATCGTTATATGCTACGGAGTCAGGGCTTGGATGAACAGTCGTGACACACGAATAATATTGAACATATTTCCCGCTTTAAATAAAATTTTGTTCATACTTCGAAAGCTCGTTTTTCAGAAAAAGGGCACTTCGAATCGCGGCGTCAGACTCAGCACGGAAGGGACGACGGGAAGGGAGAAGCTGAAGGACGTATGCATCCTTTGAGCTGCTCAAGGCGCGCGCGACGCTTCTTCGACGGAAGCGCACGAGCAGGCTGTGGGATCCTCTTGCAGAGAAATTGCTTCTTCTCGCTCGGACGGCCAAAAGGTCGGTAACAAACACACTCTCACATATACACACATGCAGACACACGTGTCTATGTGTGTAGACTATACCAGACTCGGAAACATTTTCCCTCGTACGGCGCCGCGAAGCGCGCATCGTCGATCCCGCGCGGATAACTGCATCAAAGGACTACTCTCGCTTCCTCTGCCTGGCGCTATGTTGGCGGAGAGCAGCAGCAGCTCTTAACTTAATTTCACAGCTCGACATTACTTATTATAACGAAATAAACTCGCGAGCGTTTAAAGCGAGTGTGTGCTTTAGCTCGGCTTTTGAAGGACGGCAGTTCTCTCGAGTTTTATCTCTCGAACCTCGGATTGCCGGATAAAAACGTTTGGGTAAATTGCTGGGCTCAGAATATATTTTGAAAAGAGAGAAAGATAGAGAGAGAGGAGGGTAGCGAGGGAGAAACGAAAACATAGTTGGGAGAGAACATTGGGAGGGAAAAAATGCGCTGGAGATAATACGTCGAGCGAGGATGAAAGCGCGCATCGAATGAAGAGCCGCCGTCGCCTATAGGGGGGTGGTATTTATTTTCTCGTGAATTAAACAAAAATAACGAGGCGACGGCGAGGGATGCACGCATCGCGCGTGTCTGTATATGCATGCAATGGCTCGTGGAAAAAGGGTAGACTGAGATAATAAACAAAACGATGTTATCCGAGAGTTAAAAGCGAAAAAAGATATTTGAAATGTAACACTTTTGGGATGAGAGAAGGAGGCGCGTGCGCGCCGCTCGAAACTCGGTTATTCGCTATTTCCTGCGCAGCTTCTAAGTGACCATGATAGACGGACTTTTTTCGTGTTCTACTTTAACTCTCCCGCTCTCACTCCCTCTCGGCCTCTCTATCCTCGGCACTTTCAGGCTCTATAACCTCGGCCTGTCTTCCCCCTCTCTCACCCTCAGCTTTTTTATGCAACGCGCCTCAGACGCACACACATTCCCGCACCCGCACATCGACGCGCTTGCGCACACCGACATTGCCTTCGTTTTCTCATCTCATCTCTCGTATCTTTTTCCCGGCGCCGTTTTTTGTTAGCTCGGGAATACGTGTAGGCATCCTCTCTCTCGCTCTCCCTCTCTCCGCCGTCAAATAAAATAGCGGCACTCCTTTTTCCCCGGAAACAGCCGAGGTATTGCAATTTCGGAGCATCTCCCTCCCTCTTTCTCTCCCGCTATAATACGTCTTCTTCGCGGTTTCGTCTCGTTATTTCCCCTCTCTTGCAAGAGAGAGTGAGGGAGAGAGAGCGGCTCATGCTTTATTCGGCGGGAATATGCGACGTAGACTACGAGGAGGAGAAGGAGCAGGACGTAGTCGCGCGGAGAGCGAGGAAGCAAGCGATATGGACGGAAAGCAGCGAGAGCTCGAGAGGATGCTGTGGCAACCGCGGTGAAGCGTCTGCTGGCGCGCATCACGATGCATCTCTCGGAGCTCGGGCGTAGACAAGCGGACGAACGAAGACGAAGAGCCGGGCGTTCGCTGAAATATGATCGGCGCTGCTGCTCTCTCCCTATGTCTCTAAAGCACACCGCCCGTCGCGCGCGCGCGTGCTCACCTATAAGTCTTCGCTCTCCCTCACTGTTTCTTTCTCTCTCTCTCTCTCTCTCTTTCTCGTTCACTAGGAGCTATATAGGAGGGATCTCTCGTTCTTGCCGTGGAGGCGACGCGCCCGCGAAAGACATGGTTTTCCACTCTACCGGGACAGCCGCCGAACTTCCTTCGGCGGTTTTACTCGCGGCCGCCCCCGCAAGACTCCCGCACGCGAGGCGTGTACGAGAGACGCGATGCAAGAGAGAGTCTCCGTCGAAGGCTATATAGATAGAGGGAGGAAAAGCAGCTCGCGCGTAAATAAATTTTTGCCCAACTTGCCGTGGTGCGCAGATTCCAAAGCCAAAACTTGTTCGACGTAGATGGAGGGGACAAACTTTGGTTGCGTGCAGTAGTCCTTCGTAAACCCGATAGACTTTCGACGCTTCGAGCCCGACCAAGTGAAATCTCACACACCGAACCTGCCCCTTTTTCGAATGTAACGCTTTTTCAAGGAATGGATTTTTAGTCGGAATGGAGCTTCCTGTGTATATTGAAAAAATTTTATAAACCAAGTGGCTGTCCTAGTAGTATTAATCAGTAGTCCACTAAATATTAACGATAAATTTTCCAATGAACAGAAATATTCACGTTAATTAATTAATTTATAAATCACGGTATATACTTAGCTAATGAAAATCGCAGTAATAATTAATCCAGAAAAATTGAGCGTAAAAGAGTGAACACGTCCTCAGTGGCAGTACAAATAGCAGCAGACGCCAGGCAATCCCGGCAAACTTCAAAGTCCGCTCGTGATCGTTTGCAATCACAAACAATTACGTCAAATTAAGATAGCAATCTCTTGCGCATACACGAGGCGGTCGCGTGCAAGTGTCGACTACGGATCTAATGCCACGCCGACGATGATTTTCTGGGCGTCGGCGTACTACAATAGCTTTTCCCCGTACGTTACACATGACACACGTGGCTGCAGCTCCGCGGTACTTTCACACAGCTACTCCGGCTTTGCCCGGAGTGCCGCCGCACATCGAGGACCGAGTGAGCCGCACGTGCAATTCCACGAGTCGCTCACACACACGTACTCGCGAGTGGGGCTAATAAACGAGAGGGAGCCAGAGAGAGAGGTAAAGCGTCGCCTCGCGATGTGGCGCGTGTCAAAGCGACGCGCGGGATGATTGCAACCTCTGACTGATGCGTGCCTCGTGATCTCTCTCTCCCTGTCTCTCTTCGTATCCCTTTGTTCAGCCTTCCTCTTCTACATGTCATCTATCCCTGTGCACGTGGAAACTTGTGCGTCTATGTGGTCGCCTAGTTTTTGCCTAAAAGTCAGAGAGGGAGAGCAAACGGGAGCCCTCGAGGAGTCCGCCGGTCGCTGCTATCTCTCGTCGGCCGTGATAACGCGCGTGCATGCGCCGACACCCTCCCGTAATTTACTGCCGGGTCGAAAAAAGTCCCGAGTCACCCTGTGTCCTCCCCTCTCTCTCCCCTACACACGCCACACCGCACTTACGGCCGGATCAATTTTCCGCTCTCGCTCCAGAAGCTAGCCCTCCGAATGCGAGAATAAACAGAGCCGCCCTCCGGGATAAGGGCCATCACAGATCGCTTCTCGTGTATACATATAGCGCGACGCTTCTACTTCTTCTTTTTCCGAAATATTTATTTTCCTTTTTTGCGACAGTGCGTGGAAGGAAGATAGCGTGGGCCGTCTCTCCTCTGCGTAAGAGGGCGATGACGCGTGAAATTCGTCGGGAAGGGAGCAGCATCGGCATCAGTCTGAATGGGGGATGCTGCTACTATGTGTGCTCGAAAGCACGGTTGACTTTTAATACATGCCCTCGTGCGTGTGTATTGCAGACGAAATTGAATACAAATATTGGATGCCAGAAGGGAGATACTGAGAGGGAGCAATACCCTTGATAAGAAAGTCCAATTAGATAAAAATAAATCTTGCGTGTTTGCTGATACTATGATGTCCGGTGGTGCAAAGCCGGGTGCAGCGGCTATATTAGCATCGAACGGTTACAAATCGCTGGATTCAAACGTAATTTACGCTAGCGTAAATAACACATAGTAAATTTAATTGGGAACGTCGCGCCGCGCCGTTGTCTGTGTGTGTGTGTTTTTTTATTTAATCTTTTGATGCGCGCAACGTTTATATTTGCGTACAAATAGCGGAATAAAAATAAACACGAGCAGCACGTCGATAATTGGTTTAGTGCCTTCCTTTGGCGTCATATTAAAAGCCAGAATTATTTTAATAACCTTTACGCCCTGATATAAAACGCGCACGCGCCGGGGTTAACTGACGCACACGCAATTAAAAACAAAGGGCACGCGTGCAGCCACTCGCCGTCAAGTTCAATCATTTTTTCTTTATTACTTTCTCTCTCTGCCTCTCTCTCTCTCTCTCTCTCTCTCTCTCTCTCTCTCTCTTCCTCCCTCCTCACTTTCATATTAATATTGCGAACCACAGAGAAATTTTCAGTGAGAAAACGTTCGGCCGTAAAAATTAATTTAACTGTAGGAATTAAACTGGAGTCACGTGCAAAACAAATAAATACGATATCGGTTGTGATAAAATGGAGTAAATGTTTATTAATGTTTTTAGTTAAAATTATCACAATGGCAAATACCACTTGAGTCGCTGGGTGTCACAAGCTCCGATGTTATGCGTGCCACCGCGTCGATGCGTCTGTGTGACTTTTTGTTCGCGCCCTCGAACTTCCGCGGGAGGACGAATCGCGCGCTGCGGAAAGGGGGGAAACTGTCGCCGCATATTCGGCCATTATAGGCCTGCTCTCGTCGCTCTCGCTGCTCTCGCTTGTGTCGCTGCTCTGTTCTCGGAATAGAGCGCCGCCACTTCGCTCGAATTTCGGAAATTTTTACATAACAAACGTCGACGATCCAACTACAACGGCAGCGCCGGCGGTGGCGGCGCCACGTGGCGAGTTCGACCGCCAATGAAAAATGGCCATCGCCGCATGAACGGCTGCTAAAAAATGAACGAGCCACACGTGCGCGGCATTCGAGCCGAATCGCTTCGCGCGTTCGTTCTCAACTTCATTGTTTGCGACCTGAAATATTCAGCCCCATCCCCGTAAGGTCCCGCACGATGCAAAGTGCTGCAACTTGTAAATGCGCCCTCCGAAATGTTTCATATACAGCTAACGCATACAAGCGCTATACGTACGTTCCCGTAGGAATGCAACGCGCCTTGCTCAAAATTCGCTCGTGCGATATACTTTTGGGGATACGTGCGTCGAGAATAACGAATCACGGCGCGCGCATTTCGCGCCGAAAACCGCCATCGCGCGGAGAGAGTGAGGGCTGCTACTCTCTGCAGGGACGACCTTCGCGTCTTTGGCGAATGCGGCTTTCACATCACATTTCTCGTCTGTGCGAGCGCCCGCACGCGCGTGTGCAGTGAACATGCAATGGTATAGGCCAAGTGTGCACGGGAGGTCGTGGAACCGTCGTCGACGTCTTTCAAACGAGAAATATTTTCGGGACAATCTCGAGTGCCCTAGAGCCATACGACGCACGCGTGTGTAGAGCGACGTCGTCGCGAATAACCTGCCGCAAATCTAATGGAGAGAATATATATACGTATATGTCTATGCTAGCGGTTGCGCGAAATGAGGATGAAATTCGAATTTACGCCACGTTGCAGAACTCACTCTGACGGGTACACGTATGCGCGAATCAATATGCGGATGCGAAGCATACACACACACACACACACACGTATAGCTGAAGTGGAGACGTTTTTCGTAATTTCGCGAAAGACTCGACATGATTTTTTCCCGGCGCAGATGAAAAAAGGCAGAGAATGAATTTGATAAAGGATATGCGGGAAGAAAGGTCACGAGGCGACGGAGGAGTTGCAGAAGGAGAGAGGGCTTTTAATGGAAGTAACGTGTAAGCGGCTGCTTGCCAGAAGCAAAATAACTTGAATTTGACGTTTCGCATTTTTTTCTTCATATACAGCCATAAGCAGTGGCGTAACGTTCCTTTAAAATTTACATTCGCGCTGAGGTTTTCAAATAAATGCAAATAAGTCGAAAGGAGCTCCGCTTTCAGCCCTCGCGCGCGTGGGGAGCGTAAATGGGAAAGCGAGCGGGAAAGACAGAACCCACGCTCGTGACTTGGGCGAGAAGGGGTGCGAGAAAGTGGGTCAATAGCCTCGGCTTGTCCTCGTTAAATGTAACGATTCCGCGAGAGAAATTGTTGAATGTAATCCAGCGAATTTTTTAACGCGGAATAATCCGCGAGCGAGTGACTTAACAAGTGTGCTCGTATTCTTTCCCGTCAAACAGAGAAATCAGGGCGAATCGATGGATGATGCGGTGAGGAAAGCGCGCACTCGCAAGTACACCGAGCTTCCGAAACGTTCATTAGCGTCCAATTATTTTCTCCACTCGAACCTCGACGTTCGTCGGCGCCGTCGTGTAATCGACGTGCTCGCGGATTCACGTCGCCGTGCGCACTAGAGTTATAATCCGAGCCGACGTGGTAATGACGAAGTAAGTGCTATAGGCAACTTTAGAATCCATTGGTTACATGACGGAGGGAATGTATATATATATATTCGTCTCGATACAAGTCTTAAACCGACGACAACGAGGAGGCGCATAACGGCCTTACTTTCGGCGTGAAAAAGTTTTTATTCCGGGCTACGCGACTATATACGACTACATCTTTATTCGCGCGAACTACATCAGTATAAACACTTTATTACCTGCGTAAAAGCACGACTCGACACGCAGGGTGTGCGTATATATACGCGTTGGAAAGGAAGGAGGAGCGAGGAAATACCCATAATAAATCAGAGAAGTATTTTTTCGTGTCGGATTTCATTTGAAGCGGAGCAAAGTTTGCAGTATGCACGCGCCGACCGCGAGCTACATACGTACAAACGTGTATATATATACAATCGAGCTAGCCATAGCACCTCTACACTCGCGCGGAGGGAGCGATACATCAAAGTTACGACGTCGATAATTAAGAAGCGCATCGTTGCTGCCGCAGCAGCTCGCTTTGCTCTCGGGAAAATACGATTTCCCGTCGCCACTGAGGCAACTCGGGCTTTTCCTTTGATTCGCCCGGACGTCTACGACTGGAAAATGCAAAATTATGATACGCTCCGAGCCGAGAAAGAAGGATGAGATGGGAGCTGGAGAGGGAGAGTTTGGCGAGCAGCAGCAGCAGTAGCACGGATGGAAAGCGAATCGGGAGGGTGGAGACGGCGCATACGTCGTCGCGCTGACAAACGCGATTCATCGCTGGACGCGACGTCCCGGTTATCCGGGCCAGAGTTATGGTTGTTATTTCATCCTCCTCGTGCTCTCTCTAGTCTCGGTTCTACTTTTTCCGGGCTGCCGAAAAGGCAAACATGCTTATCAAAACTTATAATACAAACGTTAATAATAATAATGAAAATGAAATTCTAAGGATTAATTAGAGGTCGTGAATGAAAGCTCATAACACGAGGATGATTAAACGCGCCGTGAAAAGGCATCTGCGTACGAGAATATTTACACGCTTGATGAGCCGTAACCATGCTTCTTGGAGGATGATGAAAACGTACACGACATTTCACTCCCTCTATTTAACGCGGGCAGTGCGCCACGTCGCCCTGGCGGCTTTATCTTTCCCTTCTCTCTTGCGCCCGTCCTTCGCCCCCTCCCCCCCTTTCAAGTCCGCGCCAATGCTAAGCCGAGCGTTTTATTTTCGCGCCCCCGAGGAAGAAGGTGCTGCGAGAGCACAGAGCCACACAACGAAACTAGGTGAGACGCCGGACACGAAGGAAAACCAGACTCCATTAAGCTCGTGCGGCTGAAATTTCCTCTGTCCTGCTTGACGAGCTGGCGCGCAAATTCTTCAAAGAAACTTTGCGCCGAGCACGCGGGCACAAGGTTTTTGTTAAATAATAATTTCCGCTCTGTGTTATTTAATAAATTGCCTCAAATTGCACTCGGCTGCGAGCTCGTTACGTATTCTTTGACTCGTCTGCGACTACACTACCACCGCAAGCGCAGTGCCGCCTACGTCCCCGTCAAGGCTGTATACAAAAGACGCATATTATTATGAAATAGTTGCAGGCTTTCTTGCGGTCCTTGTGTCCTCGCGCGCACTCGTAAAATTGTACGTGCGTGTGCGCGCCCTCTCTTATATTGCATAACTGAAAAACTCTAAAGGGAAACGACGTGCGCTGGTATATAAGGGAACGAAATTCATGTGAATTACATAAAGCGGAGAAAGAACTTCTATCGCTAGCGCGTGACGTTAAAAAGCAAGCTCTCTTCCCTACCCCGTCGCTTGAGGAACGGCTGCGCTTGAATTTCAAAAATCAACGAATACAGCCAGACGAGGGGAATAGAGCCCATATTTTTTAATTAAAACGAATAAATCAGACTTTTCCAGGCGGAAGAAAGGCGCGCGCCCGCGTGCCGTAAATCTGTCACAATATTCCGAAAACGAATGCACAACAATTCCTTTTTATTATAAGGTTACTAAAAAAATGAAGTGTAATATAATCGAATTAATATATCTCCTGAAGGCTCTCCGCCAGCTACAAGAGCAGCCATCGATCTCCCCAGTCATTCCTCGCTGTTAAGAGCCCATAGAGGGCAAAAAACCAAATGCCAATGAGTTTTTTCCTCCTCCGACCCTCCCTCTCGGTCATTGATTCTCTCGCGTCCCTCGCAGCTCGCGCTTATACGAAGACACGCGCTCGCCTCTCGATGCGTTGCTCTCTTTCCCGTCCCATTCGCGAAGACAAAAAGACGACCATGAGAGACAAAGAAGGCGCATCCAGCATTGTCTCTCGATTTGCGTGCTAGTACTCCTCTCCTCGTCGACGTACTACTCTACCACTACGACCACTACACGCTCCGGCAGCCGATTAAACTGGCAAGCGTATACGGTGTGCTACGAGCGCGAGTGCTGGTTAAGTCACGTTCGACGCGCATTGTTCCCACTCCGCCCCTGTCATCGGCATATCGCGTTCGTAGGTCCGTACGTACGTACCCGCCTGTAAGAAGCAGAGAGCCGGCGCGGGGCTGCGGGAAGGAACGAACACAGTCCACTGCTAAAGCAGCCACCTACCTCGTGGGGTGTAGACATACACGCGCGGGGAGAGAGAGCAAAGTCCCGATTTTCAAAGAGACGTCAGTGGCTTTGTGGCGTTCTCTGGAGCGCGAGAAGTCGGCCTCCAGCCCTCCTGGCATCGATCGTGTCCTTATACACCGTGAAATTGTGCCGCTAGCACGGGAGCATATACCGTGTCGCCTTGAAAGAGACCTTTTCACAGATGGCCTCTGCGCGCAAGATGGCGGCACCGCGGCGACCGGCTAAATCCCCGGCCCTCAGTCAAACGAGCTTATCGGCTTCTGCCCGCTCGCGTGCGCCACTCGCGATTTCGGAGGACGCCGGCGACGACAATGCGCGCGAGCGAATCGCTCTATAGAGAAACTCTCCATCCCTCTCCGCAGGCTCTTCTTGGCTGCAGTTCGACGAACTGCGAACCTCGAGCTCCCTGCACCCACGCTCCGACACGCTGCCGCCGATTTGCAAGGCATTATACGGGAAAGCGCACTGTTTACCCGACAGCCGTTGCCTCCGCGCGACGAGTCTGCCTATACCGCGCAGAGCGAGTTGTGTTCTGCAGCTGCATTTCATCGGGACCACGAGGTAATTCTGATGTATGTGTTTGCACGTTACACCTCCGTGAATTTGAATTTTAAAACAAATGGCATGCTTATGCAGTTCGTTATCGCCTCGTAAAACGGCCGATAATGAAAAACAATGTAACTTTTGTGAAGCCGGATTAATTCGCAAATAATGCCCTTTTGCAAGAACGCCTGCTGCTGCTGCTGCTGAATATTCAACGCAAATAAGACATTTAATTTTACACGCGCAGAGAGGGTGTGTTGGGGAGGATGCGGAGGCCGAACGTCAATGCAACGTGTAATATAACTACGCAATTTTAAATTCAGATGAACTTTATAAAGTGTAATATTACGAATGCGTAATGCCGCAGGTTGTCCAAGAGAGAGGTTGAGCGAGCGAGAATTTCAAAAGCGCATACGGCTCGTCAACGCGCTAACGGGAATAAATGTGATTTTTTACGCCCGAAAATACTCAACTGTTAAAGCACAAAAAAGTCGACGAGCGAAAAGAGAGTGAGAGGAGGACGGCAACGGCGCTGGTGGCGGATTGTTCCCGCGTCCGGGATTATCCAGGCGGCAAAAGAGAAGTGAAAATCAATGTGGAAAAACGGCGCTTCGCGCTCGCGCCTAATGCAAATTAGTCACGCTAGATTCGATTCGAATTAACGGTCCAGATATACGGAAACATTTTACCGACGAGTGGATTTAAAGTGACTAGTGTGTGTGCATGTGTTTGCATCGACTAGTTCGAAATCCGGGCGCGAGAATAAACAAGCACTGTGCGGAGCATTCGTTCGCTCGCATGCGACTCAATGGGAGAACGTAAATGGATTCGAGCATAATAGCTCATTGTTTAGAAGATAACCAGTCCCGGGAAGAGAGAGACGCACACATGTACAGCGAGAACGGTTATGAGGGCTAATTTGAAGGGATTTCAGCGCAGGAGGACGCCACGGCCACCGCAGCCGCTGCAGTCTGATTATTTAACCGGGCGCGCGTTGAAGGGAAAGCCGTTGGTAATCACAATGGAAAGGGGGAGAGCGCGCCACGGCCGGAGGGCGAGAGTCGCGCCGAAAAAAGAATGGAGATAAACGCGCAGGAGATAGAAGTGTCATGAGGGAAACTCTCGAAAAATGAAAGAGCGAACAAAAGGGAACGTTAGGGAGTAAAAAGTGCGCGAAAAATATACGCGAACGACAGAGATAGAGGGAGGGGAGTAGCTTTGAGCGCGGGGAGTAGCTTAGATGTACGCGTGTAGTCGGAGGAAAGAGAGGCTACTGCCGCAGTGCCTACCGGATTAGCTTTTCGAATTACCTTTTAAACGGATTCCAACTGTCCATGCGCGCTACAGGCACCGGAACTGTGTTCAGCGGGATTATGGAGCTGGCTCGTTTCGCTCTGCAGTGCCTAGCTACTGCTGCTGATCGAAACTGTGGCCGCGGCCGCTGCGCTATCGCTGATACTCTACTTTCTGGCACATGCTTTGCGACCTTTGCCGATGCTTTTTGTTCGGTACGTAAAATACGAGTAACAACGCTGTAAACAATATAGAAGGAGCGTAATGGTCTTGTTTCTGTAGCAACGTTTGACGCGATCCAATCAATAGTTTTTTCGCGACAATAAGAGCAAAATGTTTATAGCTTATTGAGCGGAACGTAAAATTAGAGAAAAAAGAGGACGAACGACCATTAATCCGTGCCACGAGGCTTTTGCGCAAAATATGGCGCTTTACAAGAAAAAAAAATTTATATTTTCGTTGGTGGTTTGATCTAAAATTTTATCACTACTGTGTCAACACTAAAACTTTACTTGCGTCATAATAAAACTATTAAGATTTTTATCATCCCATCCTTGCGGGAGGATACTATAAAGTTTGCCGATAAATACGGGATATAAATCGCGTCACAAGCCAGCCAACAACGCTACAGCCACCGCGCCTCTCTTCTTCAGGGACGCATCCTCGTCATCCTGCACATACATTTTTTCGAGGACGGCTTAAGGAAGGGCTTGAATGCGAAAAATGCTAATTAGAAAAAAATTTAAAGCCCCCCGTATACCGTTATAGCCCGCCTCCCCTTCAGTTATGACGGGCGCGCGTGCAAGGGGATAAAAAGTGTCACGAAAGAGAAAGAGAAAGACGAAGGGGGACGGAGAGAAGAAAAGCGAAGCTCGAGGGATATTTGCGAGCGGCAACAAATGCCATACATTTTGCCTGCGGAGAGAGCGAGCGAGCGCGGGGGCGGCTATAACGGCGCTTTCACGTTTCGCGAGGAATTCGCTTCGAAGCAGGGCACCCCATACCTCTACTTCTCCTCCCTTCTCTCCTCCACGCGAGCACAGCTCGCTCACGTGCGGCCAGCAGAATAATTGTCGCGCATTCCGGAAGCTTCATTAACATTAACAGGCGAGGCGCCTGAACTCATTTCGTAATTAGGTATTCCTCTTCCGACGAAAGATCCCCCCCCCCTCCGTCCCTACTCACTCCGCAAACTCGAGCGGCGCAGCCAAGAAGCCTTCCCTCTCTCTTCTTCCCCCAGTCGAATTTGCACGCAAAGCATCGAGATTGCACTTACACACAGGGAGACAGGAAGAAAGCAAGCACGATGTCTTTGATTAAAGAGCCGAGGGAGGTAGCGCGTGCCTCTGCCTCGAGCTTGCACTTTGAACTTGAACGCGGCAGAATGCTAACTTAACGAGATTTGTCATTTTTGTTGCTCTCCCCCTAACTCGCTGCGTATATATACAGGAAGTGAGTGCGCCCCGTACACGTCTGTCCTTCGGCGAATGGGAGATTCCGCGAAAATCAAGGGGGGAGCGTAAAGTTTGAGAAAGCGAGCGCCCCTCTACTTATGTAAAATTAAACCAGCTAAAGCATATTACATACTTTGATGATATAAAAAGTATCAGTAATTACGGGGCTTTGATTTTTTTTTTCATTAAATGAAGTATGCAGGACAAAAGATATGCTCGTCCGGATGGACATACATTCCGCTCACTGCGCGAATATTAATCACCTTTTTACAATGGCGGAGCGCGATTTTCTCCCCTCGCATCTAATTAAAACGCGCGTCGTCAAAAGCGTTATTGGCTTCGCTAAATGCGAATACGTAAGTATATGTATCTGGGAAAAACGAGGGTCGAAGAGAATTCATCACTCCACTCCTCACACGAACTGCCGCGCATAATATAGAATTACGACATGCATAGAGGCGGCGCGCGCTACTCTCGCAAAGACATAATAAAAGCCATATATTTTATCGCATCCGCGTTCGCTCTCGCATTCCTCAACCTAAAAGCGCCCGCGCGAATAAATACCTCCTTCCCCGCCGTCGGCGACCTATAGATTTAATTACGTGCTTCTCGTATTACACTCGACACTCGCGCGACCGTGCACGCTTTTCAAGAAATGTACGCGCGAGAGAAAAAAAGAGAGCTATGTGAGCAAGAGAGATCCGGTATTATCGCGCCCTCGGATGCGGGGAAATGGATTTTAAGCTGGGAATGCGTGTATATATATATTTTTTATTCTTTAGCTCGCTTGATCTCTCGCGAGCGAGAGAAGGAAAAATCTCTTCTTTATGACGCGAATAATGGAGACTCGCGAATGACATTTTATTGAGGAGGTTGGTGGCTCAGGGCGGAGAAAAAACTGTAACCACGCTGCCGTCCATCTCAAGCTCGCACGAAAGGAACAGCGCTCGAAATTCGCTTTCGCTCCGACCGAGAGTGCTAGTCGTAGTCTGCGTGCCTCCGTAAATTTCGGGGGGCTATTAACTTTATCGGGCTGAGCGTAAGAAGCTCCTAACTTTTATAAATGGCCCCCGGGCCTCGTTTCACTTCACCATTCTCTCTCGATTTATGAAAAAAGCTCGAGCGAGCGCTCATTGCGCCCGATTTCTCGCTTGTACGCGCGCCCGAACGTATATACGTACGAGGTGCGACGCGCTAAAAGGAGTTGAGCAAACTCGCCCTGTTATATATAGGACGTAACAGAGAGAGAGAGAGAGAGGTAGAAGTGAGGGGGGATCGATAGGAATGTCGCTGTAATTGAAACCGAGCCGTGCTTTCTTCGACTCGCTGAAAAGATAGCCTGGCTTCAAAAGCTCCAATTGATGATTTTACCTTGCGACTTGCTTGGATCTGTGCTTTTCTGCTTCGTGCGCGTCGCGCGGATCGAATGCTATAATACGCGCGTTATTACGGCGTCTGGATGGGTGATTAAAGGTACGAATTATCCCGAGAGCGTTTATTTTAACAGAGTATTTCGAATGATGTGATTATTAAAGTAAATAATTTTCAGCGTTTTTAAAAGGCAATGAATTAATCATAAACAGAATAGTATAAGCTCTTTCGCTTTTTGTATTTTTAAATTTATAATATATACCAAAAAAAGATATATTTTTATATATTATAGGTATTTCAATTTTGTGTTATTTTTTTTTTAATTTTTGACTTAAAAATATCGTAAGAAATAAAATTCGAAAAAATCTCAAAGTATCAAAAAATGCGAATAAAAATAAAACACCCATGTATCCGCTTGATTTATTCATAATCAACGTTCACAATTTATTGCATATTTTACTTGACAGCGAACATATTTTCGTAAAAAAAAAGCTGAACAGCTTATATATTCAGGACAAACCGTTACAAAATTCCGACAGCCCGCAGACACAAAGCCGCGGCAAGAGGCAAGACAGCGGGGCGAACGGCGAAAAATCGGGCAACAATCACCGCCGACACGTACATCAATCACGAGCCACAAAAGGGCGCTCCTCTATTTTCGGAAGGGATCGGTCACGTGCACACATATACACACGGACACACAAACACAACTCTGCCGACTAATCGAATTCACTTTAATTTCTCGACGCTCGTCCGCGAACTGTGGCTGCGCGGCGCGCGGAGTATCTCTCTGGCCTTTCTCCCGCGGCCCGAAATCCGATCTCGAGGGTTCTCACCGAGGAGAGTCGGAGAGAGAGAGAGAGAGAGAGAGAGAGAGAGAGAGAGATCCTGCTCCGGTGTTTGGATTTCCGCGTGGCCGGAATCGAGCTTTCGCGAAGGGCCAGCGCGGTTGGGAAGGAGTGGCAACGGGCTTCGCGTCGGTGGCTGGGAGACGGAGTGAGAGGGATAAGGGTAATTTTGTTTGTTCGTGATAACTATTTGTCATGAAGTGAAATGAAATGGTAAGGTATATTTTGATATCGTCGAAAATCTGGTTCCGTACGGTCATCAATCATTTTCTTTTTTTTCTTTTTTTTTTCTTTTTTACTTTTCTTATGCACATGTGTTTGACAATAGTATTAGCACAAATGTTTGAGTACGTTGGGATTTTCGAAAAGATAAGTAAAATGTTAAATACTATAAAGAATTGTAAATATTTTTTGCAGTTTTGTGTTGAACTAAGTTTGCGCAAATATATAATTTCATGAGAAAAGCTGTTTTACCAACATTAAATAAAAACCAATTTCTTTACATACGGTAATAATAATTTGACCAACGTTGAACCTTTTCTATTTATCAAAAGCTTTTAGAACATTGAAAAATTCGCCGTCGCATTCATATCAATCCACCATGGCAAATTTGGGGTTAACCCACCCTTTAATTCTATTTTAGGATATGTTTGGGGGTCATAACTGGCGTAACCAACGACTTGGCCGAGAGTTGCCCCCTCATCTCATTGAGATCCTGGACGACCGAGCCTATCAGAGCACCGATCTCGAGAGGTCGGATCCTCTCGAGTCTCTTCAACGTCCTCCTCTTTCTCCTCTCGGGAACATCACTGCTACCATTATACTAGCTCTCTATTGTGTATTGATAAAGAGCATTTCACGTTCACGATACTGGCAAGCCCTTTGCCACCTCTAATTTTCGCAAATCGCATCAGACCAAATTTCTATATTGGCTACATTGCCTCTCGCCAGTCTCACTAACACAGCAAGTGCCTACATTCTCACCCGACCCTCACTTGACGTCTATCTTTCGCGTAAAAAAACGGTCTTATCGCGGCTTCGTTTGTTCGCGCGGTAAAAAGGCGCGCGCACACAGACGATGGACGGCTGCTCTATACGGTGAAACCAAGAGAGGGGGAGGTAAGGAGTGCCTGCGATCGACGTACACCGAGCGGCTACATGCCATAAATGACGCGAATGTTATCCGTTCCTTAGCCTCCCCACAGTATCTTCCTCCCTTCACCGGCGTATCTTGTGTATCTACTTGAAGCGGCGAGATCGTGATAAGGCGCTGTGTATACTTGAACTATACGGTTTATAGGAAAGAACAGCCCGAGGGCTTGCGGGCTAGCTGCTGCCCTTTTATGAAAAATAATTCATCAGATTTTACACTGGATTCTCTCCGTTCCAAAGCGTATTTGGTTTTCATGAAAATTTATGTATGCACAGAGCGAGAGAAAGGGAGTTCGACGTGCTTTGCATGCATATTCACGTGGAATTTATTTAAAACCGAAATTTCATTACTTATTTGTTTTAGCAAGCGAGATAGAGGGAAAAAAATATCGAGCTCGCATTATTCAGGTTGAAATATGTATTGTCTTCCAGGTTTTACAGGTCAACGAACTTGTTAACTAGCTTTTACGGTACGAAAATAATGTATTATGAGTACTTTTTATGCAAAAATAATTGCGTATTATATGCATAATGAAGTGCAATAACAGTAAGTGAAGCAGCGCGCAATTGTTTTCGGCGGAAATAAAATATGCAGAAAGTATTTTATCAGTTTAAAAAGTTTCAAGCGTGGTTTTAGTATAAACTTTAACTGTAACTCGGAAAGGCGAAGGCTTATACGGTTATCGATTGCGGAGTAAAAATAAACGTAACCTCGTTAAAGTGAAAATCCCTTTTTTCGTTCCCTTTTTTACCTTTTGAAAGACTTAATTACCCTCTTAAAAGCGAAAAAATCGCTCTTGGAAAAACTTAATCCGAACCTTCTCCACACTTCCCTACCCTTCTCCACACTTCCCTACCCTTCCCAACTGTGTCTTTTATAGAGTAAAAATTACGCTTTGCGCGTCAAAAGTACGAATCATTTAAAAAAGGCTATAATTTAATTTCAAAACGTTGTTATCCAAATTGTATCCTTATTTGTTAATTACTGGCACACTTGGCGACACGCCGAAATGAAAATGAACTCAAACGTGAACTCATTGACACACGGGTGCACACATGTCGCACCGCGACTTTTATTTTAAAAGCAAAGACGCCTAACATAAATTGCCATAATTTGCCGCGTAGAGACGCGGACGCGGAGAGGGCATCGCGGGTCGAAATAAAGGCGGAAAAAGCGCGCGCCACTATTGCCACGCAGTAGGGGTGAAAAAAAAACTAACAAGTTTCAGCGCTGAAATTAGCAGCTCGGAATGCTCCCGCATTCGCTAAAAAGAACAGCAGTAGCAGCAGTAGCAGCAGCAGCGCAGTCTTTTTCATTGCCCCCGAAATGCTCGCGTATAGCTGCTCTTCTTCTCCCCCTTCCACGCGTATACATGCCAGAGACTGGCTGTCTGGCTAGCGAAAAGCCGGAAAGGAGATGCAGATTGGACAACACACAACGAGCGAGAGAGAGAGAAAGAGCGCGCGCGTACGTCGGTACTTTATCGTTTAATATTCTGAGTGGCCGTATAACCGAGTGAACGTGAAGAGAGAGAGGGAGAGAGAGAGCAGCGAGCCAGCGACCAGTAAATCCGCGGCCGCACGCGCGCTCGGGAGCCGCGCTAATTGTGCACTCGCGCGACACGTTCTACTTATCCGCTCTTTCTCTCTCTCTCTCTTTCTCCGCCGCCCGCTCGCTCGCTCGCTCCCTCCACGCTGTACGCGAGGTATATTTCTTACTCATTCGTCTAAGTCACAAGGACCAATTACCTCGCGGAGCGAGCGCGCCGAGATATTATTCCCGCTGACACGCGATCTTCGGGCTCGGTGCACGCCATCGCACGCCGCGCGGCATGCATTATTTATTAGCGCGCGGCGGAATTAGATTTTGTCGCGGTGGAGCGCCGGCGGACTCGTGAAAAGTTTATTGTTCGGTAATCGCCTTATTTATTCGAGGTGGCGAGCAGAGGGGAGGCAGTTAATTGCCGTCGCATGAAAGATTCGATAGCCGTGAGGCACTTCGACGACGGGACAATTAACTCTGTAACGCACACGTACACACATATACAGGCTCACTCATAAACTGAAACGCTCGCTTAGTATAACACACAGCTACCAAGAGCGTCCACTCTCGAGGAGTAGACTACTGCTGTACACGAGCAAAAGTAGAAAGATAAACTTCTAACTGATATAGTTGGAAAGACAATCAAAGTGCTCGTCCATTACTTTCCCATGTGTGTGTGTGCGCCCTCCTCCCGTGTTTTTTGGTCAGCACCAAGTGGGAATGATAGAAAAAGAGCGAGGAGGGCAAAAGTGGAAAGAAGGTCAATTAATTTCCCAGTGGACGTAAGTATATAAGGACCGGTGAGGGGGATCACGGCTGCGAGAAAAAGATTGCAAAGAACAGGCCTGGTGAAGATCTTCCTCGGCGCGACTCGCTCTGATGAGCAAACGAACTCGCGCGCGAAGTTTCGTTACGCCAGACGGAGCGCGATTCTTGGAGAGCGCGAGCTGCATACAGTATGATCATCATTTCGCGCACCTGCCCGGCTTTCACGTTGTATTAACGCACGACGTCGCGTGACAGCCTCCGGACAATCGAACTTTCAAAGAATGTGGGCCAGGGAATAATGAAAAGCGAAAAAAAAGTCGTCCAAGAGATCTATCCGTGACGTCATCATCGTCGTTGTTGACATGTTGTGTTTATGAGTACTCAGCTGTGTGTATATGTATATAGGCGTTGAAAGCAGCGCTGCGATACTCCCAATTACGAATAAAGTTAATTGCGTCGTTTCTTCCGCTTGAGATGCGGCTTTGTTTTTTCTTCTGGCGCACGATCATTAGGGAGAGAGAGAGAGAGAAAGAGAAAGGAAACAAGCCTACACTATTGCTACTGCTCTTCTATACCCCAGCGTTATTCAATTGCCGAGACGGGATCGATTGCGGCATATATGGAACAGACAGCCATGTAGAGTTATTAAGAGAGTATCTTAGCACTATACCGATGAAGAAATCAAACATCCACTCTCTCTATCTCTCGCCGCGGGCTTTTATTTGCAGTATATAATAGAAGAGTAGCGATTCCCGATTCCCGGCAAATGCAAGGGCAAATAACTTCTCGGCTTCTCATCGCTTCCTCCCAATATCCTCCCAGCTTCTAAACTTTCAATGCACGCATTAAGAGCTAGCCATCGCCGCGCAGCAGCAGCAGCGGCGCCCAGACAAGAGGCCCTCGCGCGTTTCTCGGTAATCGAGATGATGCGCGCAAGCGAGCGCCGCCGCGCCATTCTAAGCGTGTAATTCGATAAGAGGATTCCCGTGCGGAGAGTGGCCGAACGAGCGAGAGCTGCTGCTGATGTTCAGCCAAATAAGAGTCGAGGCATCACATAGTCCATCGATCTACTACGGCTACCTCCCCCGCCGCCGCAGCCGCAGCAGGTACGCTATAGCTTCTATATATAAATATACACTTACGCGTGAAGCCGGATATGCACCCGTTTGCTCGTCCTTACACCGGCAACCTTGGCGTGTGAGATCCTTTCGCAAAGTTCCTCCGCGGAATCAGCTGCACCGACGAAATCTCCCCCTTTGAAGCGGTCAGTGGCCGATGCACGCTTTCATGCAGACGCGAGAGAACGCAGCGAGAGAGCGAACTCGTATGCGTAATATTTGTATATACGCATAATACATGGATACGCAGGATGAGCGAGCTAGGCTAGTGCACGCGGATGCGCTTTCGGTAGCACGTTGAGAGGAATAGCTGTAGTGCATCCTGCAAATTAGTGGCGTTCCGATGCATCATCCCTGGGATTGCGCAGTTTCCGTTCGCGCCCCAACTCGCGCATCGGCGTATTTCGGACTGGGCTGCGCTACCCATTGCGGCTCGCCCCCCTCCCCCTCCCACTGCTCGCGGAGCCGGAGTTATAGGAACGCGTGTTCGCGCTTCCTGCCTACGTGTTCCTACATATATATTAGACCCATAATAATAACGAATAGACCGATGTCGCTGCTTACTGACAGATGTTCGTTTATCATTTTTCTAAGACCTACTCTTATGTATGCGTTTGGGAGTTGGCCTGTGGTAGCATGAGAGATCGTGGATGTTTTGCAAGGATATAGCTTATAGTATATTGTTTGTCTTCTCAAATACATTCAATGTTTAAAACAAATATTGGTAGCTATAAACATGAATATATTGCAAATAATACAAATTTTTAAAGGTTGAACTATAGATAAAGCATTCGAAACAAAATAATTAATTCTCCAGTAAACTTACTTAAACCGCATCATCAATTAGAGAATTAAAAAAAAATCTAGCGCTTAAAAATGAGTTATCAGCGTAATTCGATAAAACCCAAGCGATACTAAGCAATAATTTTTCTTTAAAACCCCTCCCGGGACGCACAGAAATATGCGGCAATAATTCGCGGCGTAATAAGACGCCTATACAGGTTGAAGCTCTACACGAGCGAGGGAGAGAGGAGCGAGGAGAGGGAAGAGTTAACGCTGATGTACGGTTCGATCTGACAATACCGAGGCCCTCGCGTATGCCCCGGCCATGCACACGTACACATACACTCACGTAGGATGGGGGGGGGGGTGCACGGACGCAAGATCGCGATAAATCGACTGTGGCGAGGAAATTACCGTGCGATCGATCCGCGCCGCGTGAATAGAACTTTAGGCAACTGACAGCATGCAGAGCGCGCGCGCGTACACGCGTACACGAGGAGGAGTCTGCGAGATCGAATCATGAATCTCTCCTCCAAGCGAACGCGCTAGAGACACGCGCACCTCTCTCCTCGGCCCCCTTTGTTTAAATTGCAAAAGTTGTCATATTACCCGGTCTGCAAGTGATATAGCCCCCCGCGTCACGGCGCGCCACGTGAATACCGAATGTAGGAAGGCGCGGCGTCGTGTGTGTGGAAATGATAATGTGTATTATGTAGGATGACTTTTGATGCTTTTCAGACTGACGGAGTAAGATGTTTATTTACATGCGGCTGACGCTTCAAATCCACCGTGATGAATCATTCGAAAGTGTTTTATTCGCGGGCGATTCGTGCGCGAGCGCGATCTTATCTCGGCGACGAGAGGGACGGAGATTTATGTTTTGTTCTTTCCTACGGGGCCGAATGGTTTATGAAGTACTCGAACGAAAATTCATAATTCATGTGGCGTAATCATGCCATTACTCATTGCTGCTACCGGCGCTGCCTCTGCGCGCACGGGGCCATATCACTGAAAAATGTCGCTTGATAAAATCAATATTGATAAAAGCGGAGGAGCTGGAGCGCATGAAAAATTGAATATTTCAGCCTTGAAATGCAAACTCTCTATTATAATGGAAATTAAAACGAAATTACGATTCGTTGAAATGAAATGGATAATGAGCTGCTGCGCCAAGTCATTATCCGGACTCGAATATCAGCGATAATGAAATCTGTTGTACTGTGCTTTCGCGGAACTTCCTTCGTTCCTCGTGGCGGAAAAATTTTGGATTTTTATCGTTTTAATTAATATCACTGATAAATGTAAATGAATCGTACGAGGCAACGTACTTCTGAACTTACTAATTACTATCATTATTATTAGTATTTAATGATTAATTCGTGCAGAATATACAACGAATCATGCGGCATTCAGTAATATTATTCGGTGAAGATACATACCTCTCGATGAAAAAATCAAACAATCAATGCAAAAATCTGAATTTCACGCATATATTTATATACGGGGAACAATATCAAGCAGATTGCAAAACGCGTATGTCTGCAAATGTATTCCGAAAATTTTATTTGCAAATGAAAGGGCAAACATTTTGGCATTCGCGGTGCAAAAGCCGACTTTTTATTGTTATCTCGCGAAATAATGAACTAAAATTTAATTTTCCACTCGACCGAATAATAAAAACGCACGCAACTATAAAATTGTACATTCGCCGCTGCTTTATTCCCCGATATACGGCCCTCACAGCTTTTTTCCGTAATTATTTTCATCGGTTATTCAAATAAATCCGCACTTGTTTTCCCTCCAGCTCAACTACGTTTCAAATTACAGATAAGCCATTGTCCCAGCCCCATTTCACCACCGTTCTCCTTAATGCAGCATCGCATCTTTCGCGTCTCCCTCACCTCCTCTCTTCGTTCTTCTCCCTCCCTCTCTTTCTCTCTTGCTCGATCCCGCTGGCGCTGATGCACGCATGAAGATCCTATGCGCTTCCCCCCATACATCGCCGAAATCGATTGTACCTTATCAGCTCCAGATGCAGATAAGCTCCGGAGCTGCGCTATTTACTGGGGCTTCGCCAGCGTTAACCAGCTCTCCGAAAGAATTCACCAGAACGGAGAGAGGTAGAGCAGAGGCGAGGATGGAAGCGGAAGAAAGACAAAGAGAGAGAGAGAGAGAGAGAGAGAGAGAGAGAGAGAGAGAGGGTTTAAGGAAAGGATAGACCTTTTTTACCTTCCACGATGGCGTGACATTTAAATTACGGCATTGTACGAATAGAGGGATCCAACCCACTGAGAAAGACCGAGTCGTAAAGCAGCCGAAGCATTACGGAATAAGGGGGGGGGGAGTGCTAGGATGCTCAAATTTATACTTTCCTGGTATAACTAAGGTAATAATGATTCCCGCGGAGCCTTCGAACAATGGGTATTCGAGAAGATTGGATAGCAGCGCATATATACGTAGTTTCGTGCAACCGAGCTAGTATATGTCGTATAAGATTTAAAAGGGAAAAAACCTCTTTAAAATTCAAAGAACAAACATCCTTCGTATTCCGAGCAGGAAAATACAAAATTTCGTGCAAGTACAGTATATTCAGATTGAAGTAGTAACAGGCGAGACTAGTCAGACTATGCTCTAAACACAAGCTCATACCATACTATTCCCTCTCTTGTTGTATTTTATGAATGTTAATAAAGCATTCCTAAGATAATTGCGCGGATAACAAACTGCTCCCTACTTCATTTTTAATCCCGCGTATATTCTCCTTGCGCTCTGAATACAGCTGTAAGTCTCGCGCACAGAGGTTTTCTCTACCGGGATTAGCCTGGGGGGGAGGGGGGCACTATTCTTTTTGTCTTTTCAACTCGTAGTATAAATACGTCATGTTCTTACCCGCTCTCTCTCTTCCGCTCCCTCGCAGCGACTAAATTCCCTTTTCACTTTAAGAACTTATATAAAAAGCGCGGGAGAAAAAACTCGGAACAATCAGGGCAGCTGCTGTTGCTCTCTTCTACTCTCTTCCACTCTTAGTGCATACGTCAGCTCAACGGAGTCTCCAACCTTACACACACACACACACCCACATCCACGCGAGCAGCGTTCCAGTTCGTTGAGAGTAGCGAAAGAGTCGCGCGGCGCTGCTGCTAATACTCCAACAATTTGGCGAGAGAGAGAGAGAGCCCTTCCCCTGGCACACAGAAAGAGAGCATCAGCCGCCGTTGCGTCACTAACTAACGCGGTTCCCCATGCGCGCGCGCAAAAGCCATCAGTTCCGAGAGAAAGCCGGGCTGGGGGAGTAGCGAATCCGCGCGGGAGTCGGAAAGTGGCGGAGAACACCCCCTCCTCCCGCCGCGCGCACCCCGGAAAGTTTAGCCAGCCGAGGCATAATTGTTTGCCTACGAATTGTTGATAGTTAAAGTGGAAAGTTGCAGATAACTCGCGAGCGCGCTTAGAGTGGCTGCATTAAGTACGCGAGAGTGGAAGAAGCTCTGCCCCTGCCCTGCACACTCGACCGAAAGGTGAGGCAGAGATATAGAGATAGAGGGAGGAGGCATTACGATCGCGCTCTGGATCAGCGCGTCCCGACAAAGCGATGGAGAGGGGGAGAGAGGGAGAGGGAGGGACGGATTCCCGTGGCTTAGCCATCGGTGCGTGTGCGGGTGTTGAATGTACCGATGGCGCCTTCAATTTTACACGAGTCTCGCGGTTACTGCCGACGCCGCCAGCCCGTAAGCGGGACTTTATCGTACTTTTCAACTTCTTAATCATTTGTGATTACGATCAAAGTCTCTCGAGCCGTTGAGAGAGGAGGGAGAAGGTAACTTTGGCCGTCTTAGTCGAACTTTCGAGCCCACTCTCCCCAACTTTATCAATTCCTTTTTAATTTTTTTTCTCGCGCTTTCTCACTCTACGGTTCTGCAGGGGAACGAGAGAGATGAGGAACGTTTTGCGCGTTTTTTATGCCGCGCTGGAACCATTCGCCGTTTTATAACTTCCAGTTTATTGCGCAGGATGATTGGAGAGAGTGACCGTGGAGTGCTCGTCTAAATGGCGGCAGCTTTGCCCAGTGCTGCTCTCTTTCGCCCTTTACGCGATTGGTCTGACGCGCCTCAACAATCTGCATGTTTGATTTTTCGTGCAGGCGCTACTAAACCTCTCTCTGTTTGTTCCACTCGATCTTTTTTTCGCCTCGTATCTCGATATTTTCAGAAACAGCAGACGACGCGGCACGGCAGAAAACAAGTAATCTGTTGCGTTGGCTAAAATCACACCTTAAAAGCAGAAATATTGTTTCTGCGAAAGCCAGGGAGGACGCCCCTGGCGGTTGACTGATGAATATTATCTGAGAAAATAGGCGAGGCGGGAGGCAGCAGCGTCGGCGCTCGGGAAAATCGAAGAAAACGCGCGCGCAGCGGGACGCGGAAAGAATTAAGTCGACTCACGGAAGAGACTCCGCGGCGGAGCGATGTCGCGGCGGTGTCTATATCGGCGCAATCGAACGAGCGCGGGGAGCGCGCCGAGACTATTTTCTTTGGTTGCTCTCCATGGGAAACGGATTCCGGCGGCGGCACGAAGTGGATCTTTTGTCTCCGGGCTTTCCAGCAGCCACTACACAGAGAGAGCGAGCCGGGCGCGATGCCAGCTCGGGGGCGCGAAAACCTCTTTCCGTTGCGCCATTCTACAGCGGCGGCAGCGCTCACATATACGCACGGGCTGCTGTGTTTCGTCTCCCTCTCTCTAAACGTCCATTCCGCTTGAACGTATGCCAGAATCTAAGGGAGGTGGCCAGGCCGGGAAGCTAGCCGGATTGTCCCGCCGGTGGCTCCCGCTCAGTATGCGATATCTCGCCTGGCTGCGCTCGCGCAGCTCTAAACAACACACGCGAGAGCAAGGCTTCCTCACCGTCGACGCAATTGCCATCGAGTCGGAACCCTCTATATGTCTGTGTACACGAAATCCATCTCGCGAGATAAGCCCCGGACTGGATAGGCGCCGGCTGCTGTTGCTGCTGTTGCTCGCGAACTGCGGCACTTTGTGAGAATGCTCCCTGTAGTTCCATGGAATTGTGCTCTCGGAGGAGAATTTTTCGACGGGAGCGGAGAGCGTCCTTTCATTCGGAATACATGAATAATTAATCTTCATTCTGGCTACTATTTGTTTATTCAGATTAATTTTCCCTCCGGTATAATAATGCGTCAGTGAATATTAATATAAAAATTAATTTTATGGATTCGCCAAGTCAATTATGATGAATGTGGCCGATAAATTTTGATTAAAAGTTTTCATTTCGAAAATTCATGAGGTGCGGTTTTTCAAAGTTAAATTGAATTGAACCGAAAACTTTTATTATCTTTGTATAATATTGTGAATACTAAATGCTTTTGATGTTTAAAAAAATAATTTATTTTTTTAAACTTTATTTTTCTCGTGCAAGATTGCAGTAGATGTTTCTTCACGAATATTAGATTTCGCTCCGCAATTGCACACAATTCAGTAGCGCGCCTTTATCATAAGTTTCAATTATAAAAGAAAAACTGTCGAGTTTCGGGAAACAAATTTCCTGAATGGGTTTTGTGCGAATCAAAGGCGCGCTCGCGCGCAAGGCGGTTGGAAGGGCCGGAGGTGAAAGCAAAAATCCCAAGTGAAAAGTGGCGGGAAAAAGTTACAGCGAAAAAATTTTAAAGCGATAAGTTAAAAATAAAATCCACAAGCAAAAGTTTTCACAACTTTCCTTATGCCATTATTACGTTTATGACAATAATCGCTGCTTGTGAATATAAAAAGCGAAAACTTTCTTCCCCCCGATGGTCTACTTAAATCAGAACTTGAGAGGGAAGCTCGAAAAACGAGTTCTGATCTCTGGAAAGCAAACACAATAACCCTCTTTCCTCCCACTCTCCCTATTTATAACTTTATTTATTATTTTTTTCTTACTCGCCACGCTATACTTACTCCAGCATAACCATTTCCACCGCAAGCCGCAGAGAAGACGAATACACTATAGGAGGGGTCGGGGGAGTTGCAAAGCGCTTTCTCTCTTCGTATAATTGATCGGCGCAGATCCGATGATGCGGCTTCGTCTACTCGAGTTCGAGGCGAGGCGAGGAGAGCGCGGCAAGACGAAGCGCTCGAGGTCCCGACAATTCACGGACATTAGCGCCGGCCGTTAATACACGCGCGCCGTTCTACCAGGGAGAGCGAGAATACATTTGCAAGTGTAAGCAAGGCATCCGCGCCGGCCAAACACCGCGGGAGTGGCCATCTGTCTTCGGCCGAAGACCCCCGCGCGCGATCCGAATTCAGCCGCCCGCTAGATAGATCGCGAGAGCGGAGGGGGCGGCGGAGGGGAAGCGCGAATTATCGCTCCCCGAGCTCGGCGCACGTGTTAACTAGGAGGAAGCTCGGCCTTATGAGCCCGATCGGAACTGCGGGGCCAATTTTCTCGCTCTCTCTCTCTCCATCGTCGTCTTATTCGCCGGTCGTCGCGCGCTTATCGGACATTGGGCTTTCCCTCTCTCTCACTGCCGCACTGCGAAAAGCGAATTTCGCGAGTGCGGATGAGGCGCAACGGATATTGCCGTGCCAACAAAAAGGTCGATAAGGAATCCTTCTCTCGCTCGCTCCGCTTCATCGTTCGCCCTTATCGCGCGCGATTCTCCCGCGAAATCTTGGATTTATGCCCTCCGTAGAATTCAATTTTCTAAGCAGACACACGTCGGGTTCTCGTTTCCTCGTTCAGCCGTTATACGTCGTGGCTCGAACTACTCGGACACGCCTATCGCGAAAAATCTGACCGCTATCGCGAACTCCATTACGTCTTAAGAAAACGCACGGCAAATCAAGTGGCTATCGCGCCGGAATAAGCCGGCGACGGGCGGCAGCGCAATAAGTGGAATTTCGCGCGGCGAGCAGAAAAAAGAGAGTAGGGCGGGAGTCAAGTGGAAAGCGCGCGCGTCTCAAGAAGCGGGGAAAGCCCGCGGGCGAAAGTTTCCTCGTTTGCCGGACTTCCCGCAGCGCGCGGGTGCGTGTTCTTACACGCGGGCTGGACGGCCGATAGGAAAAAGAAATTTTTGGACGGGTTCCCGAGGCGTCGCGCGCAATACGCCGGCGAAGTTTGCCGATAAAAGAGCCCTCGTGCACTTTCAGGATTCCGAGTCGGCCCCTGAAGTCCTCCGAATATAAGGACGGAGGGGGCTACACTGCTGCTGCTGCTGCCGTGTTGCACGAGCGCGCGATCATAGCTGATAGAAGGACTTTCGGCTCTCTCTCTTTCCTTCTCCTCGCTCCCGCGAGTCTCTTCTCCTATCCCCCAGTCGACTTTTCTTTCTCTTACTTTCTCCGAGGTAAGTACGGGGCGAAAAAATCGTGGCCCGAAACAAACTTCATCGGGGCAGTTATACGACTTTGTCTTCTACAGCTGGCTTTATGCGGACGTTCGTCATTTCGCCGGGAGAGAGCGAATGTTTTCGGATTCCGGAACCAAGCGGAGTAAGGGAGGTAAGAAAAAAGTTGGACGCCCCGTCGAGGGAGGGAGGATAGGAGCACGGCGCGGGGCGAAAACACCGAAAAGAATCCTACAAGTGTTGTTTTACGGCGAGTTGCAAATCACAAATTTATGGATCTTTTATACGACTCGCGTGAAAGCCGGAAACATACGAAAGTTATTTATTGTCTTTACTTTGCGCTGCAGCCGGGAGCGGAAGGAAGGATTCTTGCGCCCCGAAAAAAGGGGCATTTCTCGCCAAAATTTATTAACCGTTCTTCGTTTTTTAACGCTATTCTCGTACCAGGCCGCAGAAAATCTTCTTTATTCGCAGCTCAATTACTTATCTTCTTTATTTGTATGCATGAAAGAAGCCTCTCCAATAATCAACTACGAATGTTCGCGTTCAATCGAGCTTTCCCTCCTTCCCCCCGTAGTATAAATTGCCAATTACCAGTATAAGCCCGCACAGAAATACATCGATACAGATTTTTTCTTTTTCAATCGCGGGTATCTAAACTTACGGGAATCGCGCAATTTCGCCCTGACGTTTATCGCGAAATCCAATTCTCTCGTCCTCAACCAGAGAGGGGCGTATACGCGAGAGAGAATGGGACGAGGCAATAGCAGGAACGTAAGATGCAAAATAAAGGAGGGCACCGGAGAAAAAAAATGAGAATACACCGGATTCGCCGTAACAAAAGGGAGCGAGGAATGAGAGAAAAAAATTCGCCCCGCGAAATCGCCCGAGGCAGCGGCGCGGAAAAGTGCGAGGCAGTTTCAACGCGGCGACGACGACGACGACGAGAACGGGCGTTCCAATTTATTAGAGACTGACGCGACGAAAAGACGCTTCGCGCTGTCCTGAGAACCGTGGGAAATACTCCGTATAGCTCCTGCTGCTGCGTCAAGTAAACGAAACGAAGTCGTCCAGTGAGGAGGCGAGCAAAGAGAGGGAAGTCGAGTTTTAACGCACCAGTAGTAACCGATTGAAAGAGCGAGCGAGGAGGATTGGGGGAGGGGAAAATTAAATCCCGACGCCTCTGCGCTCGCTCGCGCTGTCTCTATCTCGCTCAGTTTGCCCCGACGCGAGCAGAGTCTCGCCGGCCTCATTACCGCGGCAAAGCGTAAAGATCCCGTCGAGAGACGAAGACATTGTTCTACGAAACGAGCAGTCGGAATGTTCGTAAAGCTTCCGGGCCCGGAGAGGTGGGGGAGGGGGAGCGGAAGGGAGGAGAAAGGGTAGAGAGCGATGCTATAATGAAAATCCTTAAAGATCGACGAGGAAGCGCGATAGAGGACATATTATATCTTTCATTGTAAATATACAATCCCCAGCGAGCGAAGGACGCGGATTTATTGAAGAGAGATGGAGAGAGAGGTTTATTTATGCTATTTGAAAGGCACCTTCCTGCTTATAAGTTCAAGAGAGCCTTTTATCCTCCCATAATTTATTCAGCAGTTTGATACTTACATCTCTCAAAGTGGACTCGAGTTCTCTAAAATACATTTGCGTGTATTTAAATCTCTTCGAGTGGAGTAATTATTTTAATGAAGTGGAAACTGTGAACACACGTCTCGCGCCGAGCTAACGATAAATAATACGGTATCTATTTTGCGCGCGGTGCAAGCTGCTAGCGAGGCGCCCAGCGCGCACCAGATGACTTCCAATTACTTGCTCGATCGCGATGTAATTTACAGCATTTCCAAGCCCGCCCGCGCGCGCTCTAGCACTTATATTTATCGACAGGTTAATTACCGGCTCTGATTGGGCGGAATCTATTTTTAAACGTGCTCGCGGGAGCTCGTCCCCACTAATTGCAATTATGACAACTCGACGGAATATCGCGCACAAGCGACGAGCTATATAGGGATTGCGACTACTCCGGCTAATCAATATATAATCCCGCCCGCGTTCTCGCTCGGTCGACGGAAATATTCATCGGTAGATGCATTACAATGCAATTGAAATTAGCAGAATAGAATATATATTCGGGCTAGTAGTAGACGAGGGTCGAAGGTGGGCCAGTTATACGGGAGTGGCGCATGATAGGCGACCCCGCCGGCAGCGGAAAGTGCCCGGATAATCCCGAATCCTCGAACTCTGGAGCGCGAGAGCGCGATTAGGTTTATTTGCGGCTCGCGAGTCTGTCCGCCTGTCCCCCTCGCGTGGCGCTCGCGTGCCATTTTGGGGAATCGATGATGGCCCTCTCAGAGACGCATACACGTGCGCGAACATATGTATGTATGCGCACGCCCCCGAATGTGAGAGGTACGAGAGATAGAGGACAGAGACACGCGCATACACAGGCGCGAGTGACGATTCGAATGACGCGCTCGTCAATTATCTCAATTACACGCGTTGCGGCTCGTGTAACGGTCGCGCACTCGACTCGAGCCCTTATGCTCTACTCTACTTCACGAGTCACCTGCGCTCAATGCCCTCGCGTCCACTACACGCTATCCTACAACCTACACGCCATGATTTTCAATTTGCCTTCGCTGGGGCGCGTGCGTGCCTCGTTACAGTGCCATCATTAAGATCAAGCCGAATGAAACTTTTTTTTTTTTATCAAATGTTTCCAACATAGTATGAAAACCTTCGTTATACCCACGTATATATAACGCTTTAACTTTCGAATATGAATAATAAAGCTCCGAATACATATATATCGAGAGCGCGGGCAACTTTCTAAATGACTTTGAACCATATTTTGCATCTCATTTTATATTCTAATTATACACACTTTATACGAGAGCTGCTGCGAAATAAAAATTCCCGAAACTTCCACACGCGGAAGAGAGCAATACACCCAGAGTACCCACACACCAGCCGCGCGAAAGAATTATGGAGTCCTCTCTTTCAATAATACCGCTGTTTGCGCATACACACCGAAAGTTGGTCCAACAATTAAAAGTTCGAAATTTGAAAACACACGCGGCGGCGGCCCGCACGCTCAAACTTTGTCCGCCCTTCTCCTGCTCTCTCACCGACGACGCGGAAAATCGATGCGCGCGCGTATACAACGGCCGCACCGTAAGAAGCGCGGGAAAAGTCGAACGCGCGCGTTATAAAAGTTAACGCTTTGGGCGTGATCGCTCGCGATTTTTTGCTCCCTCTTCTCAACATATACTACAACCCTTGCCCCAAAGGTATTCTTGATTTACGAAAGGGCCGTTCGACGAATCCCCGCGGAGAGTGGAGAGTGCACATAGCCGGCGTGCGCACGAACACGAGATAACCGGGGAATTTTACAGCTGTGCTGCTCGAGGACGAGGCCCGAGCTTCTTTGCGCGCACGTCTGCGCGTTCGACGCGGAAATTACCGGCAGGCCCGGGGAGGTGGAGGAATCTCGGGGCCGAGTCCTTCTGCCTCACAAATTTAACGCCGACCCTTAAGTCGGCCCCCGTAGCGTCTACCTCTCGGCCTTTACCCCGTACGTGTAATCTTGCGAGCCCTTTTGGAGGGTGAGCTAGTGAGGTAACGGATTTTCGCCCAGGCACGATCAACGACCTGTGCTCTTAACAGTCCCATTTTTCTTAAATCAAATCCAGCCACTCCTTCCTTCAGAGTTACTACGCGTGAGACTCGACAGCAGTTTCGTCGGCGCGATTAACCAAAGTGCTGTGTGAATGAAACCTATTTCGTAACGATTTCGGAATTATCGGATTTAATATTCCGTGCAAAAAGGCTTTCCTAATACAGTAGTGTTTTATAGCGATGACGATTTATTGCTATTTAAATCGAATTAACATTGAAATGAATTTCTGTTTGTTGCTGCAATGTTGTAGTTGGCACGAGCATCAGCCATGCCGTTGCGAGCGCTGCATCGTCGAGAAAATTGAAAATCTCCATCATTGAGTAATCTTGGCCATGGCACAATGGCCACGAAACCGGGGCAAAATTGGCCGAACATTCGAAATTCTGGCCGCTGCGAGGCAAGCTCATTAGACGTGAAATTCGGAATAATAGTTTCGTAAAACGTCAGGCTAAGCGGAGAAGTTGCTTCTATCGCGCAGTAGCTGCAATTATGCGCGCCAATCTCGCAGAGCAGCAGCAACGGCGAAAGAGGAAGCTTTGTGACGTTTCGGGCCGAAATGCGGTTAGCAGCTTCCGCCGCGGGCGCTGCCCTGTAACTTACATCGCCATTCGTGCGCGAGGAGTAGGTATAGAGTCGCCTCGACAATTTCCCTCCCCCACCCCCCAGCCACTCGCGTGCAAGGGACAAAATCGTGCGGAATAGAGCGATTGTTGCCGTTAAACCGGGGCAATCTTCTGGCCGAAAGCTCGCTTAAAACTGTAATTGGTCGCTCGAGCGTTATACGCGGGAAACGTGCTGCTCCGCCGAGGCGCCGCGGGTACGGTGTATTGCTGCTGCTCCCGTGATTGCGGCAGCCGCGCCGCCGTCGTCCGCGACTAAACTTGTTTCAAAATCCCCGTAAATTCCTGCGGCCTTGCAAGACTTCCTCTTTCTCTCGCCCACGAAGCACGCGCAAACTATTACACACGCGCCTGGCTCGGCCATTATAATCCGCAAATAATTCCGCTATGCCATTCATTAATGTACTCGCGCGAGGGCGAATAGCACAAGCGAGAAGAGTTGTTTTTAATTAACACGTTGGCGGTGCTGCAGCGAGCGCAACCGAAGTTTATTTTATTCAAAATTGCAGCCGGCCGTCGTTTCGAGCCGAGCTAATGAAAATTTTAGTGCCGCGCATGCGTAACGATATAAAGAAATTTATTGTCGGGTATGAGGACGAAAAAAAATTTGCCATAAATATTTTACGCGTCTGTAAAAGTTTAAATACCCGTGGATTAAAGCTATTTTATCCTTGAATAAAATCAGACAGAGCGGTTTGGCTTATATTTTTGTGTTCTACAAACCAACAAATGCTATTGCTGCTTTTATTTTACAGGCTATTTAAATTTAACGATTTTTAAAAACATTTGTTTTATCATTTTAGAATTTCTATCTGACGTATAGAGCAGTCATAAATTCTCCTTTCAAAAGTCGAGTATCAAAAATATTGTTTAGATACAGTATTTCTAAATTTATATGGATCAATAAACAACAAACAGAATATAAAAGTGTCAGTATTTTATGTGCACCTCTCGAAAAAAACACGTTTGGTCTTATCTCTCGAAAACACACTGCAGCCGCCACCGACGGCGCGGCACACCATAAAAGCACGCGTGTCAAAATCCTCTCGAATGATTGTTAGCTCGCGAATATCACTCTTTCCACTCTCCTTTTTTCAACAACAACAATAAATAAATAAAATATAATCAATGAATGCCCGGTCACGCCGAAAATCCATGTATCGGCAATTCGTAACGCCGTCGGGGTATTTACGACTGCATATAAAAATGATAAGAAACATAATAAGCTACTAAAAAGAAATTGTCAGCGATAAAAGGGTAATACGCAATAAAGCTGGGAGGGGGCGGACGGCGGTAGCGGCGCTATATAGGCGCAGAGAGAAAGAGAGAGAGTTTTCCCGCACGCGATGAAATGGGGCCAGTGGTGGAGAAGCTCCCCCGTGCCAGCAGCGTAAATGTCGCGAGAGCCTCGGCTCGCTGCGGGGATCGGGAATTCGCACGCGCAAAAAAAGAAAAGACGCGGCGGTGGCGGCCGGATTGAATTATGGGCTTTCGAAGAAATATATCTCGTGTAGGAGAGTGGCAGCAGCGATGTCGGAAAGTTCCTCTTTTTCGCGAAACTATACACGCTTAAGCCGCCTCCCCTTCTCATGCTGCCGTGCTGCTTTCCGGCAAAGCGAGGGATATATATTGTATTTATTCAGCGACTACATGTGGATGGAAAAACGGAGGGACGAGTTGCTTTGGTGAAAACGAGAAATCGAGACACATGTCGTAAGCGTATAATCCGAGATGTAATTCGACACTTGCACGTTATGTTGTATAAAATTTCGTACAGGATCACTTGCTAATACGGCAAGAAAGCGAGAGATTCTGGTATATTTCCACTGCGGCAATAACATAAAAAATGGCCATTTTTACTGATGCTAAACGCCGCAATGTATTGCTCGAAATTTATTACCATCCACTCGAGGCTGTAAATATTTTTATTATTGTTATAACGCAGCAACGCTATGCCTGCGCCTGGCTGCACCGAAAGCATCCGTAAAAATGATAATGATCTCATTTTCGAATGTGATTTGTATATTATCGACACATTTCACGGTAATGCCTTTCTCTCTCTCTCTTCCTCTCCAGTCGAGCAATATTATTATATTAATGTAGATTCGGGCCCGATAAGCGCGATTGTAAATAATTCATGCGTTTTGATTCGGAGAGAACGCGCGCATTGCCCTGGCGCACTCGAGAATTTGCATCACAAAATATTTGCGATAAAACCTGACCGTTGAAAATTTAAATTCGCCCACTAGCGAGGAAGTACAAATAGACCAAGGGTCCTCGTATTTATACATCGTGCGATTACTCGCGCTCGTATGAATTTTATACAGGCAAAAAGAGAGAGAAAAATAGCGACTCGGCGAGCTTTATATGCAACGCGCTAACGTTCGTCCACGATCAAGCAATGCTTTCAGGGTTTTTTAGTCGCCGCAAAAACTCCCGCGTTTTACTGTCTTATTTTATTGAAAAATTCAGTGCACGAGAGTTCTTGGTAATTCTGTCTCATACCGCCTTTTTCTCTCTTTCGCTCTCTCGACACTGCTAGCTCCGTCAGACCATCGCGCACGTACATACGCCCACACGTACGCGTTTACGTTCTTTCTCTCGCTGGCGCGTTTTTTTCCTCCTCTGCGGCGACGGAGGCGACGTCGACAGGCGCGTGCACGCGCGGACGCACAATAAACAATAAACTCGCGTTTTATAATATATTACTGGCGGTGTGCAATGAACGGGAGTGAGAGAAAGAGCTAGCGAGCGCGCGGTGTGATAGCCGGACGCGGGGCTTGCTTTACGAGGCCGTAAAGCTTTCCGGTCCAAAGCCTTTAAAAATTGCGCGAGCGCACGCGTCGGCATAAATGTTAAAATTGAAAAAAAAATTTCACCGCCTGCCAGGCAGCCAGAGGCAGGATAGAGCGTTGGCCGATTTCACCACCACCGCGGAGAGAGGAAGAGAGAGTAAAGCCGATCCGTAGCCGATTCTCCCGCGTGTCGTCAATTCGTTAGAGCGCGCGCAGCCCATGGGCACGGACAAAGGAAGAAATTAATAACCTTCGAGGTCATTTTTTTTCTCGTATTTTGTTATTCACGATGGGTTTAGGGAGAAAAAAATGGGACTGCGCGCGCCAGCTGTATTGTTATGGGAGCTTGATAAATGAAGGCAATTTGAAAACTAATAGCTTAGAAGTGCGCTATAGATCGATTTTTTTTAGAAAACTCTCGCATGACAAACTATCGAGATTTTAATGAAAACTGTCGCGTGCGCTCATTCGCTTCGCAGTAACGTGAACAATAGTCAGCGATTCGATTAACACGATAAAAACAAAAAATAAAAAACGAAAAGAAACGCAAAAACCTAATCGGAATAGATTTTACGTGACGATTCGTTTATCTGTATATGCGTTATAAAGTAGCAGCGGGGCACGAGGCACAAAATTAAGAGGATATCCTCCAAAGCTGCGAAGATAACAGGGGCTCATGTAAATATTTTGGATCGATGCCCACGTCAAACGCGATAAGGACGAATCAATCAATCAGAGCAAGAGCGTAGAGATGAGGGGAACGAGAGAAGGATAGCCCCACAAGCGTATAGAGCCCGGGGCTTTTCGGGATTGTGCTGACTTACTCTGATTACCCAGTCTTTTTGAGAGAGGGAGAGAAGACTCGCTCTGCAGCCGTATATATATACAGCGTTGTCGTCGTTTCCCTACGATCGAGACTACATATATATCGAGCGCCGTGAGGAAGACGAGAGAACCGCGGATGAAGACGGAGTATATAGTCGGTCGGGGGAAAATGAAAGGGACCTCGCGTCTTCTGCAATCCGCCGCAGCCGCCCGATAAATCTAATCAACTCGTTCATCTACTTACAGCGCGCTCGCACGCACACTGCGCGCAATCCTCATGCTAATGATCTCTAAATGCAGTCAATCTCGATTCCACTCTCGCGCCGTGTGCAGTTCTCTCCGCGCCAGTGGCGCGCACTTTATTGCTCCATTCCACGCCTTCGTCTCTTTTCGCCTCCGCTTGAATGCGCTTGATTACGCTCGACGGCAACGACGGCACACGCACCAGGCTAAATACCCATAAACGCGCGCATAATCAATATTCGAAAGCGGCCACGCGCACGCAGACTGCACTTGAAATTCAAGGCGCGTCGCGTCTCTCCGCACGCGCGTACATATAGTACAACTCGCGCTCTCTCAACGCTCGGATGTATAAAAAATTCAAATTACTCTCTATTTCCGCAAAACGAAGGTAAAAGCGTCGCTCCCGTGTTTCTCACCCGGAGAGAGAGGAAGAAAGAGAACGATATCACGCTCCCGCGCGGAAATTAATCCCCTCGTTTGCTCCACTCTCTCCTCTAAATTATTCCGATTCTCGGGCGAGCGGGCGCGAGACACTGCTACCGCTCTCAACAAGCACTTTCGCGCAACACGGCGCGGGCGCGCGCGGGGAGAAAAAGCCGCGACAGCGAAGAGCGGAGCTCCCCGAATACGGAAATCACCTTAAATAATAAAGGCGAGTTACTGGCAGTAGCCGAGCGTGCCGCTTGCAGCCTTCCCCCTGTATACCCGTAAACGAGGACCACAGGAGAGAGAGAGAGAGGGGACCAAACTAAGAGACATTTTTAAAGGCAGTTTAATTTCGCCGCGGGAGGCGACCAAGGGTACAAGTTGCGCAGGCGCGCTCGGTATTAATTAAACAAACGTCCCGGGCCCGTAGTCGCCGCTACTGCTGCTGTTACCTCGGCATACTTGCTGAGAGTGGAGGGGGGAGCTTTGCGCTCAGTGAATATACAAACAGAGAGAGGAGTGGGGGGGGGAAGCAAGCGAAGAAGTACACGCGGTGGTACAAGCCTCCAGTGACATCGAGTAGAGGTCTTGTTCAGGGGATGTAGAGCACTGCAATTCCGCACGCAAGAGAGAGAGAGAGAGAGAGAGCTGCATATCGTCGTCAGCTGCCTCGTCCTCGTCGGCGACGACGGCAACCCCCGACGGCGTCGTCGACGGCGGCACACAGAGACTTGCCGCGGCGAAATTCGCGCTTGCCGCGTGGGAGTTGCCACCAGCGCTCGCGCGAAACGTCGCGCTCCTGTCTCTAGCTCTTTCCCCCTCACTCTTCTCTGTACAACCGCCTGCTGCCTCTCTATTTATTTCTCCACCTCCGTATCTCACCCCCGTCCCCCTCTCGTTCGCTCTTTGTATTTCTCCACTGGCACATCGCTCGCGCGCGCGCCGTATATATACAGGTACGTATTCGAGCTGCCGGGCTGCATGCCGCTTTTCTACCCCACCCGTGCGCGTAGCGCTCTTTATTCCCGCAGCGAACGCGCCCGCGTCTCGTCGCGGAACGTGACATTTTTTTTATTCGACCCACTTAAGCGCGAGGCAGAGCTGCTGCGCGTGTGCAGCACGCGACGCGACGAGAGAGGGAGAGTGAGATATAATGTCAGCGATATTCGAGCCGCCCGCCTACGCCCGCCTGAACGTAGGTATACACGTATGCATGTAGATAGAGTGGTAGTGCTGGCGGGTGCGAGGCTACACGAGGCTCCGACGCGCTTGCGCGACGCGATGAATACCCACTTTTTTATTGCCCCTTCACGCGCGCATCCATCCCTTCTCCCCCTACCCTCCCATTGCGAGCGTCGATGTGCTCTCTCCCTCGCGAGCACCAGCACCAGCAGCACCAGCAGAGCCAATTCGCGCAATCGTATTTTTATTATAATGGCCCCGGGATTTTAGTGGATTTTCAATTACACTTTAAGGTAATGCACTCGAGATTTTCATTCCCCCCTCTCTCTACCTTCCTCTCTTTTCCATTCCCAACTGCTGCTGACTGCTATTACTCGGCTCGGGGGGTGCGGGTAGCGCTCCCTTTGTGCGCGGGACCTCTTTTTACGGCTCTTATTGCCGCGGTGGAACGACGTAATTAACGCATTCGGAATAAAGAATTTTATCTGTACGCGAATGCGCGAGCGACCGGCCGGGTGCTTTAACGATGTACGCGTCGATTGTGATCGGCGAATGGCCGAAGAATTCATTTTCTTTTGTATTGAAAATCCTCGAGTCCGACTCGTGTGTTTTTGTGCGAATGATATTTAAAGCATACACGCGCACGAATCTCCGTTATTAAATTCTCCAGAGCGTGAGTCCATATGATGAAGCGTAGGTTTTTAAAACGTATTTGCAGATATTTAGCCGATCCGAATAAAGCAGTGACATAGTAGTACAGGAATAGAGTGTAGAATGTTTTCTCTATTTTTACACAACACTCGGCCCCGTCCGTGAGCGAATGAAATATTTTCAACGCGGGGCCGAGGAAACGTTCGAAAGCTTGTTTACGTAAATATGAGATAAAATAGACTTATAAATCAGTAAATAAAGTCCGCCTCTCTTATCTGACTTGTGCTCCTCGTCTTCGCTTCGGGGCAGCAGCAGCACGCGAAGGAAAAACAATATTCCACTCGCAGGCGGTGCGGTATAGAGATAAATCACGGATTTTTAGCGGACGATATTCCGGTACAGGATAATGGAAAAAAGGGTCAAGTCGAATGAACAGCTCGGCAGCCGAGATTCAAAGAGACGGAGAGGGGAGAGATAAAGGCATCTCGCGGGGCAAAACCAAGATGGATGAAGCGTATGTGCGAAGAGCAATTCTGGCCCGATCTGACTCTCTACGCGTTCTCTCCCCGTCCATCCATCGGCCGGGGGATCCCCCTGGATTCTCGCTCGCTCGCTCTCTGCCTCTCGCTGATACGGAGAGAATTTACCGCCGGAATCACGCGGGGGCTTGTTATCCGCTCACCGCTAAGACCGGAAGCTGCGCCTGCAGCTACGACTGCTGGGGCAGGCCGCAGGAGCGATGTGCCCACCTCCTCGTTATTGTAATGCCACCTGCACCCCCGCTCGCTCGCGTCCGCGCAACCCCATAAACGTCACGTACACGCGCGCTTGCGAGGCAGTCAACCTACCTACCCACCTACGTAGCTGGATTGCAGATGCTCAGACGCCTCGCGCGATAATGCAACCCTCCCCCGTGACTTGTCTCTCTCCCTCCTGCTCGCCGCGTCGCCCGCTCTTATCGTCTTCTCGTTAATTATAATTAATTGCGCCGGACACGGTGACGCTGCTCTAGCTGGCTGGCTACCGAGCTCTCTTGGCTATAAAGACGAGGAGAGAGGGAGGAAGGCAAAGAGGTGCAGCGGCGAGAACGGCTTTTCATAAATCTATCCTTAGTCTGACAAGGCAGAGCGCCGGTACGCAGGTGAGTGTTGTGTGCGTTTACGGTAAAAAATTGCGGGACATAAATTTTGCTTTATCGTCCGGGAATCGTTAGAGCGCGTTCTTGCTTCGAGTATTATACCTGCGCGCGCGTGTGTGCATGTGTCATATTTTCCGCATTTTTCAACTAATTTTTAAGAGCCACGATATATGCTCGGCTGTATATTACGCGAGTTGTTGATCAATTAATTATGAAATATATATTATGCTTTTGTCTTCTGTTAATGTGGGTAACTATAGTTCTGATTAGATCGCTCGCCGCATGCAAATTATCTATGGATGCATCCCACTAATCCGTGCCCAATCATAGGGCTCATTAGATTACACAAAGCCGAGCCAATCAGCACTCATGTCTGACATAACAATCCCAACAGCTCTTTTAAACTTTAATTAATAACGAACAACTGTAATACTCGACGTTAATGGGATATCGATTTTGCAGGATCCTCCCGCGTACATATAGCGGACATTGACATTGATACAATATTTTCGAAACAACTTATACGCTGCTCTCATCACGAGCAGGCGCTTGCGAACTGATATGTCTTGAAGGCGTTGGCGTTATCTGGGTTAAGCAAACCTGGCCGTTCCATCACCCTGCGCAAACTCACTCTCCTCCCTCCCTTCCACCCTCTCTCTCTATCTCGTGCGAGCGCTATTCAGGCCACTCGTGATTGACTTCGAACTGTTAATAATTCTCACTGGCTTAATGGTAACATCTGTGTTCCTTAAGTATAACTTGCGCGAGAGTCGAACTCGCGCGAGTTGATTTAACGAGCGCTTTCCGCGGTATTCCGTTACTATATATTTATACGAAGTTTGATTAATTCCACCACCGACGTCCATTCCGGATCACGTGTCCTTTGACGTGCCGGGCAAAGGGCCATTTTTCGCGCGAACAGAGAGGCAAGAAATGAGAATGGAAACGGCACCGCCGCGAATAGTTTGTTAATTAAATAGCCTTCGTGGAAGCCTCTCTTTCTCTTTCTCTGGCCGCGACAAAAGCAGTCGCGGCTTTAAAAATTTCACGCGCAGTGTAACCGTATATTTTATACATGCAAGAGCAGCCAGAGTTATAGAGAATACGAAAGAGAGAGGGGAGGGAGGTAGGCGTGCACCCGGCAGAGTTTTCCTTATCTTGGATTACTTTTCGAAAGGTACGCGCGCGGGATAAGTAAAGTACGAAAAAATTGTGCAGGAGAGGAAAGTTGTTATATCCTTACCTCGACACTCTCTCTCTCTCTACCTTTAACGCGAAAAGCGGAGGGCGGAATAAATTTGCGAATCTTGAAATTTCATTTGCAGCCCGCGCGATACTCCTTTCCCCCCATTCCGGCGGCGAAAAGATGACTTTTTGCCGCGGCGGAGACAGCGGGGCGATAAGGCGCGTAGCTCGACTTTGGGACAAGGCAGCAGCAGGCGAGAGATAGAGGAAAGTGGCTTCGCCCGCCACGTAATCCGCGATAAAGAGCGCGCAAGGATTCGCTCTTTCTCTCTCACGTCCGCCCGTCGGCGTATACATAGATATAGAGCCGCTCGGATTACGGGCTGCAGAATGGAAAGTTAGTTTGGCGAAAAATTAGAGCTGGAGAAGACGGTGACTCTGCGTGTAGTATATAGGAGCGCGGCGGGGTTCGACTCTCGCGAGACTTGGGAGAGAGTTTGGCTCGCACACGCCGCGGTGATTACCGCCATGGCCTCCTCCCCCGCACGCTAGCCAGTGTAAGAAACTTGCCGAGTTGTGAGAAAAATCTACGCTGAAAGTACGGAGGGTCCATTAGGTGCGGGCTGGGAATGTGGTCGAACGGTAACTGGCTTTTCGATTTGAGGCGGGGAGCGAGGAATATCAGGGCTGGCCAAAGTAGATGCGTTTCGTGTGTGGTCAGACAAGGCTTAACAGTTGAATTCATGACATCATGGAGAATAAGTATAGCTGTGTTTTTACTGACTAGAAGAAGGTCAGGGCCCCGATCACGAATTTAGCTGAGACTTTGGGATAGGTTTTTGGATATAGAAATATGAAGAAAGTTGCAGTATTAGACCTTCTCTTAAAACGGCAACTATTTAACTTTAGTAAGTCTTAAATATAATTTTAAGTAGAGAATATAAAAGAAAACGAGCTTTCATTTGCTTTTTTAAGGATTAAAAAATGTTGATTCCTTCCAAAATTATAAAAGTAGAAAGT